>CAICTM010000820.1:0-46778 GCA_903772945.1 Seminavis robusta
ATCGTGAATAGTCATTGAGACAGGTTCTCATGACCGCTCTGATCATACTAGGTTGATGATGAAACATCGCTCTTCATATTTAGCCAGCGTGGAGTCTTTCCACGCTACTAGATAAAAGCTAGACGAATCTTCCACAGCGACGTATCCGTTTTGGATTTTCATGGAGTGAGTAGGATTGCTACGCAACCTACTCTATCACTTTCTACAGTCTCCCGCGGGGTTTCAGATCTACGATCCTTGATTGTGGATCTCTCCAGTTGATTAGTTTCATAGCTTTCTTCCTCTCAAACTTTCATTCTCTCAAACTCAAAACACTCGAAAGATCTTTACACTGCCTAGCTTTTAGCGTAGTGCATTTGTTAACAAACACAATAGCTTCAAGCTACCCATCAACCTATCCTCATCATGAAGATTGCTAAAGATGCATACACCAGCTTCGAGTCTAGCTGCGCGACAAACCAAACCTTCCTCTCATCGACCTCGACGATGAATGCGAAATCGAAGATTCTCGCTCTACCACCTACAAAATTCGCACTGTTTCCAGCAGATGCTAACCACGCCAAGTACACCTTCAAGGGGTCCAAATCATCAATGGATCTGAGACTCCACGTAAACCTCATCAAGTGGCTGGACGTATGGAGAAAGTCTTCATCGGGCTCGCCATTGATACGCCTAACGACAAACATAACCTCCTCAAGGAAATGACTTCTAGCTCTGCCAAGAGCAGTTACGAATCTAGCTGTTCATGCCACCGTGAACTACGTTTGAATGCCTTGCGCCAGATTGCAGTCAACGGCATTTCTCCACGCGACATACGTGGCGGTGAAGACGAAGCCACTTCCAAGCACGTTTCCAGGCTGCCTGGAACTGAGCAGCTCAGGCTGCTTTGGACGATGCTGACATTAGGTTTGGCATAAATGCATGTATCGAATCGGTCTGTCCCTATAAGGCTCTTGAAAAGCAGGAACGCTTCATGCGCCGCAAAATGCGTAAGCCTGCTGATATGTCTACTCGGGGTTATGTCAACAACCTCAGTCAGATGAACACCGATGAACTTCCTCGTCTACCACCCTTTTGACCCAACCAAACGTTGAAACCATGACGAGTCAATTGACATTGTTTGTCATGGATTTCCACTCGGTGAATAAGAGATGGACGCAAACACGACTTCGATCCTTCTCAGCTCCTATCGGAGAAACCATTGGATTCACTGGGAATGAAAAACTCTGCAGAAACGCCCTTTTTGAGTCCGCAGAAACACTTTTTTTCCTGAAGCAGGCTGGCGTGCACTCTTCAGAAGCCCTCGAACTCTGCAGTTCCGAAAGCCGGAATGGCTTTTTCTGCCAGGAGGTGTTTTTTTTCTGCCGGGAGGTGTTTTTTCTCTGCCGGGAGGGTGTTTGTCTCTGGCAGATGACTTTTTTTCTGCAAAAAGCACCTGAAAACTGCACAGAATGTCTCGCATAGTCGATTCATTGTTTGGCAGAAGGATTTTCTGGGGCAATTATCGTTTGCAGCTTTACAATTACTTAGAGATGGATACCAGGCAGGCGTGACGAACATAGCAGCAAATAAATAGCCAGTCTCTTTTTGAAATCTCAAGGGTGCGATGACATCATTGACATTTTATGCCACGGCACACTTTGAACCTAAGCCCTAACGTCTCTCCTGCAAAACGAGAACCCCACTTAACTGTCTCATTAACCGAGACTCTAAAACGAGACCCCAATATGATGTCGAGGAATACAGTAACCCACACTCTAAATCAAATCGAATTCGACCTATTCGATTAAGATCGACTCCATCCACCAACAGAAAGCACGAGTCACAGTGATGACGTGGCCCCTATTGACTTCGAAGAACATCCTATCAGGTTCAACTCCCACAAAGAACTGGGAATGAAATAACTGCCCAAAGGAGTCGTGCTCTGTTGGTGTGGACTGAGTCGATCTGAATCGAAAGGTTCGAATCGATTTGATTTAGAGTGTGGGTTAATGTATTCCTCGACATCATAATTGGGGTCTCGTTTTAGAGTCTGGGTTAATGAGACAGTTAATGGGGGTTCTCTTTTTGCAGGAGAGACGTTAGGGCTTAGGTCCAAAGTGTGCCGTGGCATTAAATGTCAATGATGTCATCGCAGCCTTGAGATTTCAAAAAGAGACTGGCTATTTATTTGCTGCTAGTTTCGTCACGCCTGCCTGGTATCCATCTCTAGTAATTGTCAAGCTGCAAACGATATATTGCTCCAGAAAATCCTTCTGCCAAACAATGAATCGACTCTGCGAGCCATTCTTGCAGTTTTCAGGTGCTTTTGGCAGAAAAAAAGTCATCTGCCAGAGACAAACACCTCCCGGCAGAAAAAAACACCTCCCGGCAGAAAAAAAAAACACCTCCTGGCAGAAAAAGCCATGCCGGCTTTCGGAACTGCAGAGTCGAGGGCTTCTGCAGAGTGCACGCCAGCCTGCTTCAGGAAAAAAAGTGTTTCTGCGGACTCAAAAGGGCGTTTCTGCAGATTTTTCATTCCCAGTGTAATCCAATGGTTTCTCCGATAGGAGTTGAGAAAGGATCGAAGTCGTGTTCGTACATCTTCTTCATCCACGAGCGTGGAATTCATGACAAACAATGTCAATTGACTTCGTCATGGTCAACGTTTGGTTGGGTCCAAAAGGTGGTAGACGAGGAAGTTAATCGTGTTCATCCGACTGAGGTTGTTGACATAAGCCCGAGTAGACATATCGCAGGCTTACGCATCTTGCGGCGCATGAAGCGTTTCTGCTTTTCAAGAGCCTTGTAGGGACAGACCGCTTCGATACAGGCATTTATGCCAAACGTAATGTCAGCATCGTCCAAAGCAGGCTGAGCTGCTCGTTCCAGGCAGCCTGGAAACGTGCTTGGAAAGTGGCTTCGTCTTCACCACCACGTATCGTCGCGTGGAGGAATCCGTTGACTGCAATCTGGCGCAAGGCATTCCAACGTACTTCACGGTGGCCTGCACAGCTAGATTCGTAACTGCTCTTGGCAGCAGCTAGAAGTCATCTCCTTGAGGAGGTTAGTTTGTCGTTAGGCGTAGCAATGGCGAGCCCGACGAAGACCTTCTCCATACGTCCAGCCCACTTGATGGTTGACGTGGAGTCTCAGTCCATTGATGATTTTGACCTTGAGGTGTACTTTGCGCTGTTAGCATCTCTGGAACAGTGCGAAGTTGTAGGTGGTAGAGCGTAGAATCGTCGATTTCGCATCATCGTCGAGGTCGATGAGAGGAAGGATTGGTTTTGTCGCGCAGCTTAGACTCGAAGCTGGTGTATGCATCTTTAGCAATCTTCATGGTGAGGAATAGGTTGAGGGTAGCTGAAAGCTATTGTGTTTTTAACAAAATGCACTACGCTAAAAGCTAGTGTAAAGATCTTTCGAGTGTTTTGAGTTTGAGAGAATGAAAGTTATGAGAGGATTAGAAAGCTATGAAAACTAATCAACGAGAGAGATCCACAATCAAAGGATCGTAGATCTGAACTCCCGCGGGAGACTGTAGAGTGTGATAGAGTAGGTTGCGGTAGCAATCCTACTCACTCCACGATCCAAAAACGGAACGCGTGGAAGATTCGTTAGCATTTATCAGTAGCGTGGAAGTACTCCACGCTGGCTAAATATCTAGAGCGATGTTTCATCATCAACCTAGTATGACTAGAGCGGTCATTGAGAACCCTGTCTCAATGACTATTCACGAGAGACTCAGTCATGAGTCGAACTCAAACCCTATCTAGGATCGAGTCGCGAATAAGGCTAAGAGCCGTGTATTGCACTAGGATCGAGTCGCGAATAAGGCTAAGAGCCGTGTATTGCACATGGAGAGACTTTACTTTTGTGAATGGTTTAGTTAAACTCAAAATGGATAGGTCTCTTATCAAGACTGGACAAATTCTTGCTGGAACTGTTTGCTCTATCCATGACAAGCTGGGATGCTGAAGAGCTTTGGGTCTGGGGCTTACGAACGATTAATTAGTAACTTAACCCTCGGGACAAATGGAATTACGAAGGTTGTGCTTCGTGTTACAAAGTACCGAGTCTGTGCGTTGGCTTTAGAAAGTCTCTGTTATGAAAAATATCTCGTGGTTACCATACGGCACTTAATGTATCTGGGGGCTACCGGTACTTCACACGGTAGTGTGTCCTTAACAAGGTTAGGCATAATAAATAACAAGATCTCTGATCTTTATCCATGACAAGCAAATTTGAGACAGGTGTTGCTCTACTGGCCACAAATTGTGATAAAACATGGCAGATCTTCCATTTCTCAGAAGCAGGTGTTATTACACACAGGTTTTATGATCATGGCGGAAAAGTGTGGGAAGATTTCATGAAGTTGATCAAGTCTGCAGAACAACGGCAACTTCAAAACATTCCTCCAGCTTCGCCGGCAGCAATCAAAGAAGATGACAAGGGCGAAGAAGACGAACAGAACTTGGGTGGGTTTGACATGGATTAGTTGGGTGGAGCATACTGGTAGCCCTATGAGTAAAATGAAGGTCCATGGATTGACCCCAGCCTCCGCGGCGATGAGCGGTAACATACTAGGGATCGGGGACGACAACAAACCAGCTCCGCGGCGAATGAGCGTCCCAAACTATTCGATAGTTAGCTTTTAGCTTTTATTCGATAGTTAAGTTGTTTTTTATTATTCGATAGTTAACTTTTAGTTTTTATTCGATAGTTAAGTTATTTTTCATTATTCAATAGTTAGCCTTTAGCTTTTATTCGATACTTAAGTTGTTTTTTATTATTTGATAGTTAGCTTTAAGTTTTTTATTATTATTCGATAGTTAGCCTTCAGCTTTTATTCGATAGTTAGCTTTTAGCTTTTATTCGATAGTTAGCCTCTATCAGCATCTAGCAGGACTAAGCGCTTATGGCGAAGCTACGTTTCCAGCAACTATCGAGGTGAAGAACATGAGAAAGGGGTTCTCAGATTTCAATGAGGCAGAGGCTTACAATTATGCTGGCATTGCTGGACCGTCCAATGGTTTTCATCAGTATTTTTAAAAAACTTGAAATTCACACGACTGAAGACTTTTGAAACATGCCCTTAAACATTCCTTAAATCTTAAACATCCCTTAATCATCCCTTAAATAAACATGCCCTTAAACATGCTTTTAATAAAACATGCCCTTAATGGAACCAGTCGTGGCAGTTTTTTAAAGCCTGAGCGAAAACCGTCGGACGGTCCAGATCAAGTTTTTGATATTGAAGTTGGCTTGAAGCAGGTTGCTGGACAAGTTGTTGCAATATTCAAGGAGCAAAAAGCTACTGTTGACAATGCAATTTGTTCATCACCTGCAAAGAGAACTTCTCTTGGCCAACGCCAGAAAGGGCTGAATGGTTAGAAATGTACATGTATCTCAGGTAGCAAGGATGATGCACTTGTGGTAGTGTAGTGTAGTTATTTGTAGTAGTGGACAAGAGGAGGGTGACCGGGCTTTGCTCGGTTTGGCAGTAACCACAACCCCTTGGTGCGGTCCAGAGGTTGTTGGTCTGCCTACCTGGTAATAGTATTACCTCGCCTCTGGTCCCCTGCCCCCTTCTCTTTTTCCTATAGTGAATCCCTCTCGGGGGACCGACTTTAAATTCGCAACGTGTTTGACGTCGTCAAAGATTTAAGGAAAACTTGCTACATTTTTCAAAATTTGATGTTTTTACTTGCTCCCACGTCCACCGCCAGTCTGCCAGAAAAACCCTCCTCTTCCTATGACAAGCCGTCACGGATCCGAACCCCATTGATGCCAAGACCGCCCTAACTAACTCAAACTCCCACTGCAGATCGGACAGCTTCGTACCCATAATATGTCAAGATGGGCAAACTCGATCCCAAGAAGTTTTTTTTTCTCACCAATCCGCAATGTGAGGCAGAACCGAGTGCTCTACTCACATTTCTCCATAGCTTACCCGATGTATCAATCAAGGAATATGCAATCGCCCACGGACTCTATGCCAATGGAAATCACCGCGTACACGCCTATGTACACTAGACGGTGGAGGTATCCCCCTCCACAAAGCACCCACTCTGTTCAGATTCAAACCTTTAGGCACCGAAGGAGAACACCATGGTAACTTCCCACCTGTCACCGCCACCACTCGTTCCATGAATTGTGTAATCAAATACTGCATTAAAGATGACAGAGGAGGAGAAAAAATTACCTAATCAACATAGACGTAGAAGAAAAGTATGCATGTTCCAAATGAAAGTCTCCCAATTTCGCCACGGTGAGCAAGTTAATAACCCATCAGGCATTCGCCAAAGGGTTGGTACCAGGGGCCCACTTAAAGCAATATCAATTCGCCAGAAACGTAGTCGTTAATGCCACAGCTCGTGACCCAACAAAATGCATTGGCCTCTGGCTCCACGGACCTCCTAATACTGGAAAGTCGTTATGCGCCCGTATCAGAGCAGAAGGTTGAACTGTGTTCAACAACACTACAACAAATGGTGGGACTAATATGCCGCAAGAAATACGTCTTAATAGATGACTTAGACAAGTCATTCAAAGCATGAACTTTTCTAAAGCAATGGGTGGATGTATCCTGTCCAAGGAGAAGTCAAAAGTAGTACAGTTTCCCTATCCTACAACGAGTTCATCATAATCTCCAGCTACACCCCACGCCAGTTACTCGAGGCTAGCACAGATGGCAATAGCGACGTCGACGAGATGCTAATCTCAGCTATTATTGAGTCCCATTTTCATATCCATTAGTTTTCAACAAGAACACTTCACCCTGTTGACAGGTCTATCTTCACCAGCAAAGCGCTCGAAATCCCTTGAGTATCAGGAAATGAGGCATTTGGTGTCAAATTGATATTTTGATGTCAATATTGTCAATTGATGGTTACTGACACTTTTGACAGACTCAAAACCAATTTGTCAATTTGATCAATTTGATATTGATGTAAACTACAAATATTTTGTTGAATCAATTGATCAAATCTGATCAACATTGATCAAACTGATCAACATTGATCAATTTTGACTTTGATTGACTCTGATTGACTCAAAAATCCTCAATTGGATGTTGAAAAGTTTTCTTTGAATCAATTTTGATATTTCCTTGACAGTTTTGACAGGACGTTTGATGTGCTGCTGACAGCTGCTGATGTAACTGAGACTCTCACAGCGGCTACTTCTCTCTCATGACTGCTGCCTAATATCACCACCATGACAGGCCGCTCTGTTGGATTAGAAAGCAGCCGGCCGCAGTGAGCGTCCGACCGGATCAATTCTTCTCACTACTTCTGCGACTCAATGTTTTGGGCAGTGGACAGCTGCGATTCGATTGTTTGGCATAACGCTATCAGATGTCAGTGTCTTTGGACTCGACAATCTACGAGGCATGAACTTTTCCCCTCTTCCATGAATCGACACCTGCAACAAGCGGCTACTACTCTATGTAGAGTTCAATCTACCGGAGCGATCTATCAGAGTGAATGAAACGATGACAGCAAGTCGAGCAACGGATCAATGCTTCCCACAAAAAAAAAGACCATGACGCCTCTACTATGACTATAACCGATTCGTTGTTGCCGCCATAGGGGGGTACTCGTATGATCCTATACATGTGTTGCAATCACCACCTACCAGTACAGTCCATACTGTTACCGGTACAGCAGTCCATCCTTTGGCGGAGTGTGTGTTGCCAGTTGTTCTCAAATCAAAAGTTCAATTTGTCAATTTTGATCCATTTTGATTAGCATTGATCACTGTTGAGTCAAAAAATCCTCAAAAATAAAAATAAATGAATTGAAACTGATGCGGATTGACGTTGGTTTTGCTGATTTGCGTCAATTTGTCAATTTTGATGTTGACAGGTAAGACGTGTCACATAATTTTCCAGACGGCACCGTCTGTCATGGTCCGGAGTGCACGAATGACTTTGGACAATTAAATGTTATCTTTATCTCTAATATCACATAGATTATGTACCAAGGGCTACAGCGGGAAATATTTTGTTTCAGTGCTCTACGGTGTTCTTCCAATACGGCGAGATATAAAAAAATAGCACACCACTGGAAAGCGTTTTTAATTCTGATTTTAGTGATGTTATATAAGTGGGGCAGTTGAATTTATGACCAACCGGACGACGGACATGCCGGATCTGGATTTTAGTGTGACACGTCTTAGGTGTCCAACCGTTTTGACTTTCAAAAAATCAAAAAATGTCAAAATCAATCAAAATTGAGTCTTGGTTCAATTTGACATGGAATGCCTCATTTTCCGATACTCCCCTCGGCAAACCACACTACATCCCCAACGCGAGTTATCCTACATACGCTGACTCAAAACGTCCCCGATTCTGACGACGACTCAACATTCCGGAAATAAAGAGAACGTGAATCATGCTCTACTAGTACTTCAAGATAAATCATGAGCTCGAACTCGATTGGAATTATGATCTCAATGACCTCATTACATTTATTATAGTCACTCGAAACAGAATTCGGGTACATACAGCATCTACATATATAGCAATAGAAAACATTGAAACGTAATACTAAATAAATACATCGCGATTGGATACTCTACACTAAATCTCATATCTCAATTCGATGTAAAGATTGAAACTGGTATCACATATTTGAAGGAATGATTGAAAATTCTGGATTCTTAGAAGTTAGCTCTCATCGCCTCTTCTTTCAACTCCTTACGCAAACGTTTATCAGCGGAGAAATCGTCCAAAGAAGAAGTCAGTGAAAAGAGTGAAACCCAACCCCACTTGCAAGGCCACATATCTCGCCACAAAGAAGAAAAATCGAAAGAATTAAATCGTTGGCTGCTATATTAAAATACCTAACAAAATGTAGTAAGGCAATCCCAGCCATAGTGCTCGTTCCGAATTAGACCTACATGTACATGCCATAGGCCATTTCGACCACCAAGTATTCATTCCAGAGTATGAATCACGAGTGAGCGCTAATCGCGATGCATCATAGGTTAATGTTAGGGTTCGTAGCGTCCCTTTTCTGAGACGTGGATTGCACTAATACTATAAAGCACACCTCGGACATTCGGACGCTTCCGTCCCATTTTTGGACAGCGCCTCCATCTATTGTACTCCATCTATCGTTCGTTTCCCCGTACGACCGTTAACAGATTAATCCAGTATAATGCCGGTAACCATAAAGGCTACCAGTACATCTGAAAACTGAAATCCTACGTTATAATGCGACATGACATTTTTGCTGTTGTGGCATGGACGTTTGGCTTGGTGGTTGTCATAAACGTCGTAGGAGCTTGTTTTCAGTGGAAACTGGATGTGTCACTTGGAGGAAGGACGTTACGGTAACTCTGCAAGTGGGGGTGGCAGGACTGGTGATGGCTATTGAATGAAACTGGGAACCCCAATTGACAACTAGCGATAGTACCGTTGCACCTCAAACAGTGTGCATCACCCCCCCCCACAAAAGCAGAGTTCAAGGCACGAATGGAACCATATGGAGGAACTCCAAGTCATCCCACTTAGGCCCAGTAAGGTCCTTCAGTTTGAGGTGAGCCTCAATGCTGGTGTGACGCAGGTGCGGATAGTCCCGTACAAGTTTCTTCTCCCATTATTCGAACTTGGCTTTGATGTCTGTTTCGGCGTCTTCAGTGCCTTTGTCATCAGAGGCCGATAACTCTCACCGTCTTCACCTGCCGTAATGCTCTTCTTCTTCTTGCATGCTGAGAGCACTGTGAAAAACAAGTACGGGTTCCCCTCAATATGGGTGATGTGCCCAGCCATGTGACACATGGAAAGAGGACCAAAGACGGCAGATCCATGAGAACCGAAAACAAGATTACCGATAATGTCGTTTGTATTGGTGTAGTAATGACTCCAAACACCATGCTGATGGAGAGGCATCTTGACGAACTTGTTTTTATTTCCATCCCAGTACAGGGAATGGTGTCCAATACAATGCGGCATAGTGGTAAAAGTGGCATCGGTGTCCACTTTCCTCTGAATAACGGAGCAAGATAAGTGCAATTCGTACCCTTCCTGACTTTCTTTGCCCTCTTCCTCACCCATCAATTGAAGATATGTATTCTTGATTTGGCTCACAAATGTTGCAGCAGCATCTGATGCATCCCCTTTGGAAGCTGGATCGGCCTTCATGGAGTCTTGCACCATTCGTTGAAGTCCATCCACCCAGACTCCTTCTATGTTTTGTTCGGGTATGAAGGTTGCCTGTAACAATGTTGGCATAGCGGGGGAATACTTCCGAAAATGTTTCCCACAGTACAACGCCCCAACAACATGTGGCACGGTCTCAACTTCCTTCTGGTGAATAAGGTTGTAGAAATTGTCGAGGGCTTTGTTGTCCACTTCGATACATATAAGCTAATGGCCATTTGGTTAACTCTGTTGCCATACTAGCTAGTGCACTACGCTAAAAGCTAGTGTAAAGATCTTTCGAGTGTTTTGAGTTGAGGAGAATGAAAGTTTATGAGAGAGATATTAGAAAGCTATGAAACTAATCGACGAGAGTGATCATCATCAAGGGATCCTAGATCTGGCTTCCCGCGGGAGCTTATAAAGTGTGATAGAGTAGGTTGTGGGTAGTAATCCTACGTCTCTCCACGATCCCAAAACGGAACGCGTGGAAGGTTGTCTAGCCTGGATCTAGTAGCGTGAAGTTTACTCACGCTGGCTAAATATCTAGAGCGATGTTTCATCGTCAACCTAGTATGACTATCGCGGTCATTGAGAACCCTGTCTCAAATGATATTCACGAGAGGACCGAGAGACTCAGTCATGAGTCGAACTCAAACCCTATCTAGGATCGAGTCGCGAATAAGGCTAAGAGCCGTGTATTGCACTAGGATCGAGTCGCGAATAAGGCTAAGAGCCGTGTATTGCACATGGAGAGACTTTAACTTTTGTGAATGGTTTAGTTAAACTCAAAATGGATAGGTCTCTTATCAAGACTGGACAAATTCTTGCTGGAACTGTTTGCTCTATCCATGACAAGCTGGGATGCTGAAGAGCTTTGGGTCTGGGGCTTACGAACGATTAATTAGTAACTTAACCCTCGGGACAAATGGAATTACGAAGGTTGTGCTTCGTGTTACAAAGTACCGAGTCTGTGCGTTGGCTTTAGAAAGTCTCTGTTATGAAAAATATCTCGTGGTTACCATACGGCACTTAATGTATCTGGGGGCTACCGGTACTTCACACGGTAGTGTGTCCTTAACAAGGTTAGGCATAATAAATAACAAGATCTCTGATCTTTATCCATGACAAGCAAATTTGAGACAGGTGTTGCTCTACTGGCCACAAATTGTGATAAAACATGGCAGATCTTCCATTTCTCAGAAGCAGGTGTTATTACACACAGGTTTTATGATCATGGCGGAAAAGTGTGGGAAGATTTCATGAAGTTGATCAAGTCTGCAGAACAACGGCAACTTCAAAACATTCCTCCAGCTTCGCCGGCAGCAATCAAAGAAGATGACAAGGGCGAAGAAGACGAACAGAACTTGGGTGGGTTTGACATGGATTAGTTGGGTGGAGCATACTGGTAGCCCTATGAGTAAAATGAAGGTCCATGGATTGACCCCAGCCTCCGCGGCGAATGAGCGGTAACATACTAGGGATCGGGGACGACAACAAACCAGCTCCGCGGCGAATGAGCGTCCCAAACTATTCGATAGTTAGCTTTTAGCTTTTATTCGATAGTTAAGTTGTTTTTTATTATTCGATAGTTAACTTTTAGTTTTTATTCGATAGTTAAGTTATTTTTCATTATTCAATAGTTAGCCTTTAGCTTTTATTCGATACTTAAGTTGTTTTTTATTATTTGATAGTTAGCTTTAAGTTTTTTATTATTATTCGATAGTTAGCCTTCAGCTTTTATTCGATAGTTAGCTTTTAGCTTTTATTCGATAGTTAGCCTCTATCAGCATCTAGCAGGACTAAGCGCTTATGGCGAAGCTACGTTTCCAGCAACTATCGAGGTGAAGAACATGAGAAAGGGGTTCTCAGATTTCAATGAGGCAGAGGCTTACAATTATGCTGGCATTGCTGGACCGTCCAATGGTTTTCATTCAGTATTTTTAAAAAACTTGAAATTCACACGACTGAAGACCTTTTGAAAACATGCCCTTAAACATTGCTCTAAATCTTCAACATACCCTTACTCATGCCCTTAAATAAACATGCCCTTAAAACATGCTTTTAATAAAACATGCCCTTAAATGAGAACCAGTCGTGACAGTTTTTTAAAGCCTGAGCGAAAACCGTCGGACGGTCCAGATCAAGTTTTTGATATTGAAGTTGGCTTGAAGCAGGTTGCTGGACAAGTTGTTGCAATATTCAAGGAGCAAAAAGCTACTGTTGACAATGCAATTTGTTCATCACCTGCAAAGAGAACTTCTCTTGGCCAACGCCAGAAAGGGCTGAATGGTTAGAAATGTACATGTATCTCAGGTAGCAAGGATGATGCACTTGTGGTAGTGTAGTGTAGTTATTTGTAGTAGTGGACAAGAGGAGGGTGACCGGGCTTTGCTCGGTTTGGCAGTAACCACAACCCCTTGGTGCGGTCCAGAGGTTGTTGGTCTGCCTACCTGGTAATAGTATTACCTCGCCTCTGGTCCCCTGCCCCCTTCTCTTTTTCCTATAGTGAATCCCTCTCGGGGGACCGACTTTAAATTCGCAACGTGTTTGACGTCGTCAAAGATTTAAGGAAAACTTGCTACATTTTTCAAAATTTGATGTTTTTACTTGCTCCCACGTCCACCGCCAGTCTGCCAGAAAAACCCTCCTCTTCCTATGACAAGCCGTCACGGATCCGAACCCCATTGATGCCAAGACCGCCCTAACTAACTCAAACTCCCACTGCAGATCGGACAGCTTCGTACCCATAATATGTCAAGATGGGCAAACTCGATCCCAAGAAGTTTTTTTTTCTCACCAATCCGCAATGTGAGGCAGAACCGAGTGCTCTACTCACATTTCTCCATAGCTTACCCGATGTATCAATCAAGGAATATGCAATCGCCCACGGACTCTATGCCAATGGAAATCACCGCGTACACGCCTATGTACACTAGACGGTGGAGGTATCCCCCTCCACAAAGCACCCACTCTGTTCAGATTCAAACCTTTAGGCACCGAAGGAGAACACCATGGTAACTTCCCACCTGTCACCGCCACCACTCGTTCCATGAATTGTGTAATCAAATACTGCATTAAAGATGACAGAGGAGGAGAAAAAATTACCTAATCAACATAGACGTAGAAGAAAAGTATGCATGTTCCAAATGAAAGTCTCCCAATTTCGCCACGGTGAGCAAGTTAATAACCCATCAGGCATTCGCCAAAGGGTTGGTACCAGGGGCCCACTTAAAGCAATATCAATTCGCCAGAAACGTAGTCGTTAATGCCACAGCTCGTGACCCAACAAAATGCATTGGCCTCTGGCTCCACGGACCTCCTAATACTGGAAAGTCGTTATGCGCCCGTATCAGAGCAGAAGGTGAACTGTGTTCAACAAACACTACAACAAATGGTGGGACTAATATGCCAGCAAGAAATACGTCTTAATAGATGACTTAGACAAGTCATTCAAAGCATGAACTTTTCTAAAGCAATGGGTGGATGTATCCTGTCCAAGGAGAAGTCAAAAGTAGTACAGTTTCCCTATCCTACAACGAGTTCATCATAATCTCCAGCTACACCCCACGCCAGTTACTCGAGGCTAGCACAGATGGCAATAGCGACGTCGACGAGATGCTAATCTCAGCTATTATTGAGTCCCATTTTCATATCCATTAGTTTTCAACAAGAACACTTCACCCTGTTGACAGGTCTATCTTCACCAGCAAAGCGCTCGAAATCCCTTGAGTATCAGGAAATGAGGCATTTGGTGTCAAATTGATATTTTGATGTCAATATTGTCAATTGATGGTTACTGACACTTTTGACAAGACTCAAAACCATCAATTTGTCAATGTTAATCAATTTGATCAATTGATGTCAACAAGAATCAATTTGTCAGTGTTGACATCAAAATATCAAACTAATCAACATTGCTTGATGATCAATTTTGACTTTGATTGACTCTGATTGACTCAAAAATCCTCAATTGGATGTTGAAAAGTTTTCTTTGAATCAATTTTGATATTTCCTTGACAGTTTTGACAGGACGTTTGATGTGCTGCTGACAGCTGCTGATGTAACTGAGACTCTCACAGCGGCTACTTCTCTCTCATGACTGCTGCCATATCACCACCATGACAGGCTCCTCTTGTTGGATTAGAAGCAGCCGCCGCAGTGAGCGTTCGACGGATCAATTCTGTCCACACTTCTGTGACTCAATGTTTGGGCAGTGGACAGCTGCGATTCGATTGTTTGGCATAACGCTATCAGATGTCGGTGTCTTTGGACTCGACAATCTATGAGGCATGAACTTTTCCCCTCTTCCATGAATCGACACCTGCAACAAGCGGCTACTACTCTATGTAGAGTTCAATCTACCGGAGCGATCTATCAGAGCGAATGAAACGATGACAGCAAGTCGAGCAACGGATCAATGCTTCCCACAAAAAAAAAAGACCATGACGCCTCTACTACGACTACAACCGCTTCGTTGTTGCCGCCATAGGGGGGTACTCGTATGATCCTATACATGTGTTGCAATCACCACCTACCAGTACAGTCCATACTGTTACCGGTACAGCAGTCCATCCTTTGGCGGAGTGTGTGTTGCCAGTTGTTCTCAAATCAAAAGTTCAATTTGTCAATTTTGATCCATTTTGATTAGCATTGATCACTGTTGAGTCAAAAAATCCTCAAAAATAAAAATAAATGAATTGAAACTGATGCGGATTGACGTTGGTTTTGCTGATTTGCGTCAATTTGTCAATTTTGATGTTGACAGGTAAGACGTGTCACATAATTTTCCAGACGGCACCGTCTGTCATGGTCCGGAGTGCACGAATGACTTTGGACAATTAAATGTTATCTTTATCTCTAATATCACATAGATTATGTACCAAGGGCTACAGCGGGAAATATTTTGTTTCAGTGCTCTACGGTGTTCTTCCAATACGGCGAGATATAAAAAAATAGCACACCACTGGAAAGCGTTTTTAATTCTGATTTTAGTGATGTTATATAAGTGGGGCAGTTGAATTTATGACCAACCGGACGACGGACATGCCGGATCTGGATTTTAGTGTGACACGTCTTAGGTGTCCAACCGTTTTGACTTTCAAAAAATCAAAAAAATGTCAAAATCATCAAAATTGAGTCTTGGTTCAATTTGACATGGAATGCCTCATTTTCCGATACTCCCCTCGGCAAACCACACTGCATTCCCAACGCGAGTTATCCTACATACGCTGACTCAAAACGTCCCCGATTCTGACGACGACTCAACATTCCGGAAATAAAGAGAACGTGAATCATGCTCTACTAGTACTTCAAGATAAATCATGAGCTCGAACTCGATTGGAATTATGATCTCAATGACCTCATTACATTTATCATAGTCACTCGAAAAAGAATTCGGGTACATACAGCATCTACATATATAGCAATAGAAAACATTGAAACGCAATACTAAATAAATACACCGCGATTGGATACTCTACACTAAATCTCATATCCCAATTCAATGTAAAGATCGAAACTGGTATCACATATTTGAAGGAATGAATGAAAATTCTGGATTCTTAGAAGTTAGCTCTCATCCGCCTCTTCTTTCAACTCCTTACGCAAATGTTTATCGGCAGAGAAATCGTCCAAAGAAGAAGTCAGTGAAAAGAGTGAAACTCAACCCCACTTGCAAGGCCACAGATCTCGCCACAAAGAAGAAAAAATCGAAAGAATTAAATCGATGGCTGCTATATTAAAATACCTAACAAAATGTGGTAAGGCAATCCCAGCCATAGTGCTCGTTCCGAATTAGACCTACATGTACATGACATAGGCCATTTCGACCACCAAGTATTCATTCCAGAGTATGAATCACGAGTGAGCGCTATTCGCGATGCATCATAGGTTAAGGTTAGGGTTCGTAGCGTCCCTTTTCTGAGACGTGGATTGCACTAATACTATAAAGCACACCTCAGACATTCGGACGCTTCCATCCCATTTCTGGACAGCGCCTCCATCCATTGTAGTCCATCTATCGTTCGTTTCCCCGTACGACCATTAACAGATTAATCCAGTGTAATGCCGGTAACCATAAAGGCTACCAGTACATCTGAAAACTGAAATCCTACGTTATAATGCGACATGACATTTTTGCTGTTGTGGCATGGACGTTTGGCTTGGTGGTTGTCATAAACGTCGTAGGAGCTTGTTTTCAGTGGAAACTGGATGTGTCACTTGGAGGAAGGACGTTATGTTAACTCTGCAAGTGGGGGGTGGCAGGACTGGTGATGACTGTTGAATGAAACTGGGGACCCCAATTGACAACTAGCGATAGTACCGTTGCACCTCAAACAGTGTGCATCACCCCCCACAAAAGCAGAGTTCAAGGCACGAATGGAACCATATGGAGGAACTCCAAGTCATCCCACTTAGGCCCAGTAAGGTCCTTCAGTTTGAGGTGAGCCTCAATGCTGGTGTGACGCAGGTGCGGATAGTCCCGTACAAGTTTCTTCTCCCATTATTCGAACTTGGCTTTGATGTCTGTTTCGGCGTCTTCAGTGCCTTTGTCATCAGAGGCCGATAACTCTCACCGTCTTCACCTGCCGTAATGCTCTTCTTCTTCTTGCATGCTGAGAGCACTGTGAAAAACAAGTACGGGTTCCCCTCAATATGGGTGATGTGCCCAGCCATGTGACACATGGAAAGAGGACCAAAGACGGCAGATCCATGAGAACCGAAAACAAGATTACCGATAATGTCGTTTGTATTGGTGTAGTAATGACTCCAAACACCATGCTGATGGAGAGGCATCTTGACGAACTTGTTTTTATTTCCATCCCAGTACAGGGAATGGTGTCCAATACAATGCGGCATAGTGGTAAAAGTGGCATCGGTGTCCACTTTCCTCTGAATAACGGAGCAAGATAAGTGCAATTCGTACCCTTCCTGACTTTCTTTGCCCTCTTCCTCACCCATCAATTGAAGATATGTATTCTTGATTTGGCTCACAAATGTTGCAGCAGCATCTGATGCATCCCCTTTGGAAGCTGGATCGGCCTTCATGGAGTCTTGCACCATTCGTTGAAGTCCATCCACCCAGACTCCTTCTATGTTTTGTTCGGGTATGAAGGTTGCCTGTAACAATGTTGGCATAGCGGGGGAATACTTCCGAAAATGTTTCCCACAGTACAACGCCCCAACAACATGTGGCACGGTCTCAACTTCCTTCTGGTGAATAAGGTTGTAGAAATTGTCGAGGGCTTTGTTGTCCACTTCGATACATATAAGCTAATGGCCATTTGGTTAACTCTGTTGCCATACTAGTAGTGCACTACGCTAAAAGCTAGTGTAAAGATCTTTCGAGTGTTTTGAGTTTGAGAGAATGAAAGTTATGAGAGAGATTAGAAAGCTATGAACTAATCAACGAGAGAGATCAATCTTCATCAAGGGATCGTAGATCTGGCTTCCCGCGGGAGACTATAAAGTGTGATAGAGTAGGTTGTGGTAGTAATCCTACGTCTCTCCACGATCCCAAAACGGAACGCGTGGAAGGTTTGTCTAGCCTGGATCTAGTAGCGTGGAAGTCCTCCACGCTGGCTAAATATCTAGAGCGATGTTTCATCATCAACCTAGTATGACTAGCGCGGTCATTGAGAACCCTGTCTCAAATGACTATTCACGAGAGACTCGGTCATGAGTCGAACTCAAACCCTATCTAGGATCGAGTCGCGAATAAGGCTAAGAGCCGTGTATTGCAGTAGTGATAAAATGTATTTTTATTTCTTCAAATTTTTCTTTTGTAAGCCAATCATTTCAATGCAGGATTCGCGAAATGACCACTTCTGTTAAAAATGACTTCAGATTTTGGTTTGGCCAAAACGAGAATCCATTTTGACACCTGTCAGCGGTGAATAAAGTCAGCCCGTCAGCCCGTACATCCTGCCTCTATATTTTACTGGTATGATGAATATGTACAGATTAAAAACGGTATTAAAAGCAATAACATTTCATTGGAGGCATCTTTTACCGGCTTCACTGGAAGGCACCCTGTGACGTCATAAAGTCGTGTTTTCTTGAAAGTCGCGCTCTTTCGCGACTTTACCACGACTTTACTAACAGAATCGCTACATTTGACCACGACGTTTAAAGTCGCGCACGACTTTACCGCGACTTTAATGTTCTTTAGCGACTTTACAACGACTTTTGCTATGTAAACGCAACTAATAACTATCGCCAACCTGTTGCCTTCCTGGACCGTCCGACGGTTTTCACTCAGGATTTAAAAAGCTTCCACGACTGACAAAAACTTGACCAGCACAATTAAGGGATTGTTTCTTTTAAGGGATTGTTTAATGGATAGTCAAAGATTTAAGGGATTGTTTATTTAAGGGATTGTTTAGGGGATAGTTGAAGAAATAGGGGATAGTTGTATGGTATGTCCATTTGGCGTTAAGGGATTGTTTAGGGGATAGTCCAAGATTTAAGGGATTGTTTAAGGGATAGTTGATGAGTTAAGGGATTGTTTAAGGGATTGTTTTAAACGGTCATTCAGTCGTGGCAATTTCAAGATTTTTTAAATCCTGTGTGAAAACCGTCGGACGGTCCTGGCATCCTGGGAGGGTGTGACAGGCACATCTTCCCAATGCAAGTCTAATAGAAGTACTAGTACACCTATCCCATGTCAAAACCAAACGAGAATCCAGTCTTTTGCTTCTTGGCTTCACGAAAGACTGCCTGAACTTGATGCTTCGGGCCGCTAGGCTCACCGCTCCCATTCGACTTTGCGGCGGCAGCTGCTGGAGTAACTTCGTTGCCCGGGTCGTAGGTGCGGTCCAAGTAAAGAAACACAGCTAGGATATATCTCGTGCCCTTCACCACGGCATCCCCACCGTGACGCAACGAATCTCCTTTGAATGTGACCACTTCCCCCACGCTAGGAGACAGGACTGTGTCGTAGTCATGAAAGTACGTCCCTCCTCCTTCAAAGTCATCATTCAGACAAATGACAGCACTATGTGTACATTCATCCAGATGACAGGGCAAGTGATTGTTGGTAATCGGATGACTGCTATCATCTGCTGATGACGACGATTTGCCTTGATATCGGACAAAGAATGCGTCGTGCACATAGAATCGTTGTCGCTGTTCCTTTCCTTTCTTAGGTAGTAGTCGGAATTGCTTCATCATGAGTGGCGCGCATTGCTCTTCCATCCATGGCACAAACCAATCCAATAGTCCTTGAATTTTGTGTACAGGGATATCGTTGGTGGGTACGGCGTAGTGGCGGCCGGTTGTCCATTGTCCATTCCGTGTTGCAATGTCAATGAGCTCCTGACAAGTAGTGGCTTTCAGCATGGGCGTGACGAAGCACTGGTCGTCAAAATGGGAGTGATAGTTGTACGCTTGCGTCTTCTTCTTTGCCAATGATGATTGTTGTTGTTGTTGCGGCGATGGAGAAAAGTACCGATATGCTTGCTGTTTTTGGAGCTGTAGTTGAATCCCGCCATGAGCATCAATACTTGTATCCACTTTAGCAGCAGCATTCTTCCAGCTCAATTGTGCATCCAGAAACTTGCCTTGGGCCAGTTGCAAGGCCCCCAACGCGTGGCGAATATCATTTTGCATGTCATCGTTGTCGGAAGTGTTGGTAGCCAATGCTGCTTGGTAGCAAGCCTTTGCGTCGGAATATCGTTCTTCTTGAAAGTAATAATGTCCCAACCGGACCGATTCCTTCCATGTAATACTACATGTAGGATCCTTCCCGGTGTTGGTGGATTGTCGGGAACTCATGACAAGCGGGCACGTGGATTGTTTCGTGTCATGGCGACACAGTAGACAGGGACGTGGTGTATGAGAATCCCAGAACAAAGAATCGTCTATATCTGGCAATCGACAACAACGACGACGAGCCTCTCGCTCCATGGGTCCATGATCCAGCGGCACGGTGGAGATTGTAATCGAGTTGTTAAGATCTCCACTCACGTCCAAATCATGATCGTACAAGGCAACGAGGTTTGCTTTGGTCGGGGATTCCAGTTCCAACGTAGCTTCAGGAAGACAGGAGTGACGGATTCCAGTCCAATTATTGGCATTGTGTATTGTAGTAGAAGAGGATCCGTTTGTTGGTGTATTGTAGATTGGTGCCAGAAGAATTGCAAAGAAGTTGCGAGTGCCGTGTGCATCTTTCAATATCTGGGACAATCTCATGGCCATGGTCCCAGAAGAAGAAGAAGACTTGCTTGAAATGCTGCCACTATGAAATTTGGATTGTAATTTCAGTAGGTGCACTGCTTGGGTAACTTGATCGCGTGTCAGGAATGGCACGGTTTGCGTCGCATAGGTCAGCAATGGGTGAGGTGCCGACACTAGAATCAACTGCTCCTTGACTTGACGATGCAGTAGTTTCCAATCGGTCCATGAAATGTGGTCTTGAATCCACGTCCAAGCCTCGCAGGATAATTCTTGATCGTCATCTTCATCATCATTTTTATTAATATTATTATTATGATTCACTGTGGAAGATTCTGGTTGTTCTGTGGGCTTGATCCCCAGCAAGGCGATGTAAATGGCAGTGACAATGGTATAAATGGACCACAGATTGCTGTATCCAGTATTTTGTCTGGCAGCAGAAGCCCGTTTCAAGAGTTTTTCAACTTGTGGTGGTGGTGGTGGTGGAATAATAGACTGTTGTCTTACATCTGTTGTTGCTTTCAAAGGGTTGTGCTTGTTTGTGTCGAACAGCGGCAAATTCTGGAGTATTTGGTCTTCTTCTGGAGAAGTGAAAAACAGGGGAAAACATTTCCATGGGATCACAGACTTGATCACCTCTCCTTTCTTTCCCTTCCTCTTTACTATAACATTGTTGCTTTTGGGTTGGTCTGCCATGGCCTGCACTGCACTGCGCTGGACGGCACTGCGCTTGCCTGTAAAGCACAGAAAATGGATGGCCAAAAACAAAATTAATTTCGAATTCAAATAGTCTAGACATGGTCGCACACTGCTTCTGGATCTCTGTTTTCAGAACCGCTTTTTCAAAGCCGCCATCAAATCCGCCACCAGCGAGTATTCACAGCGCCAAAGTGGTCTAAGTAAAGGACAACCAAGACAGACCAGCAGTTGCCATTGCAAGCTCGTCGGTGCCCACAGCAGCACCATCACAAGAAGAAGAAGAAGAAGCGAGTAACTGGCCAGTAGCTAGCTAGATAGAAGGCATTGTGGTCACGAGAAGACAATACAAGTGGACGTAAAAGACAAGGGAAAGTAAAGCACACACACGATGAATAATTTGAATTTCATTCGGACATTGCTGGCGTTGCTCTTGCTGGCCGACACGACTCTGGCATCCGCAGGAGCAGGAGCCGGCTACGATGAGTCTACTAGTATTAAGAACGCGTTGGAGGGTTACACGCCCGGCAAGAAATTGAGTCGCAAAGAGCGCATGGAATTGGCCAAAGAAGAAGCGAAAAAGTACATGGAACTGCGTCGTCAAGGCGTCGACGAAGTGGGACACACCAAAGAGGCCGCCGCCATGAGAGACTACCAGCTCCGCAAAAAGAAACGCAAGGGACTCTTTCGAAGACGTCAAGCCGATTTGGCGTCCATTCTATTCCCAGGAGTATCTCCCGAAACGTACCAGCCCAATGAACAAATTTGGGCCATTACCGATCTGGTCCATTCCAAAAAGACACAGGTGCCGTTTGAATTCTACGATTTACCCGGTTGTCACAAACCAGAAGGAAAAGCGTGGATGAAAAATTTGAAACAGAGACGAAATTTGGGGGTCCGACTGCAGGGAAATGAACTCATGCCGGCACCCTTTCCCCTACGCGTCACACAAAACCAATCCTGCAAGCCACTCTGTAGAGTCAGCATTGGATCCAAAAAGGTCAGATGGATGCGAAAATTAGTCGAACGCCAATATCGTATTCAAATGACACTCGATCAATTGCCCGTCTTGATGAGGTCCAAGGAACTCAATTATGCCGTAAGAGGATATCCCGTCGGATTCAAAGCTCCTCCATCGTACACTGGCTTGGAAGAGGACGAGTTTTATCTATACAATCACGTCAAATTCACCATTTCCTATCAAGAGGACCCCGCGGCGTTTGAGGGAGTGCGGATTACCGGATTCGATGTACATCCGGTCAGTATCAAGCACGAGTTGGGAGACGAAAAGGCAGATATTACGGCAACGTCCATGGTGGCCACCTGCAATGCCCCGGATGCACCTCCAGTCAACAACGACCCATCCACGTATTTGAGACTACGATTGGGAGCCACGGGAGAAGATTTGAATGTCGTTTACAGTTTTGAGGTCGAATGGCAAGCGTCAGATCTGCCTTGGGCGGATCGTTGGGATGTCTACCTTATTGGAAGTCCTGACGATGACATTCATTTCTTTGCCATTGTCAACTCCCTCATGATTGTGCTATTCCTTACGGGAGCCATTGCGACCATCATGATCCGAACGCTGCGTCAGGATATTGCTGGATACAACGAAATTCAAACGTTGGAAGGTAAGCTTTGTTTGCGGTTCGTGCTTTGTCGATCGAGAATCCGCCATTCTGTCTGTTCTATCGGGTAGATTGTTTTGCCCCAATTCTGAGTTCTCACTTATCAATATATTATTATATATCTACTGGCTATGCAGAGGCTCAGGAAGAAACTGGGTGGAAACTTGTCCATGGAGACGTCTTTCGCCCGCCGTCTTCCTATCCACTGGCACTGTGTGTCATGGTTGGAACTGGAGCACAAATTGGTTCCGCCTGCTTCTTGACAATGATGTGTGCCATGGTCAAGTTGTTGAACCCAATGAAAAAGGGGGCCACCCTGACTGCGGTGCTGATCTTGTATAACCTCAGTGGGTCTGCTGCTGGGTACATTTCTTCCAGAATGTACAAGTTCTGCAATGCCACTGACTGGAAGTTCAACACCGTTGTCACAGCAGCTGCCTTGCCGGGATCTTTGGTCAGCATCTTTATGGTGTTGAATATTTTCCTCACATTTGCGGGTGCTGCAACAGCAGTGAGCTTCTTGACCATCCTGGCACTGTTTGGAATGTGGATGTGTATCAGTACCCCTTTGGTGTTTGTGGGTTCCTATTTTGGATTCCGGGCAGAGAGGTTCAATGTGCCAGTAAAAACAAACCAAATTGCCCGATACATTCCAGAGTTGCCCTGGTACAGCAGCCCTCCTGTATCATTCTTGCTTGGAGGCATCTTGCCCTTTGGATCTGTCTGCATTGAACTCTTCTTCATTATGAGTGCCCTCTGGCTGCACCAAATCTACTATGTCATGGGATTCCTTCTCGCTGTTTTGCTCATCTTGGCGGCAACCTGTGCAGAAGTTGCAGTTGTCATGACCTACCTGCAGCTTTGTGTGGAAGATCATCGCTGGTGGTGGAAGTCCTTCTGGAATTGTGCGGCGGCTGGCTTTTACCTTTTCCTCTACAGCCTTTGGTTCCTCTTCAGCCGGTTGGAGCTTGTTGGAATTCTGCCTGTGATTGTCTACTTGACTTGTAAGTATTCATGCTTGTTGCTTATGTTTGATATTGTGTTTGCTGAAACTCATCCTTCTCTGCATTGCTTTTGCGATCATTCTATTCGTTCCTCAACTCCGTCTTCGATATATTATAGACATGTCCATGATTTCAGTTTGCTTTGGACTCTTCTGCGGTAGCGTGGGTGTCTTGACAAGCTTTTGGTTCAACACCAAGATCTATGGGGCGCTGAAGGTTGACTAGACGGATGGCGGCACGTTTGTTCAGCTCACTTTTACATAAAACTAACTAGCTAGATTGTGAAGTTAGGAATCCGATCAGGCTGCTTGGTTTCCTTGCTGTTATACTATAGCGGATTCTACTGTGGAGTATGATAGGTACCAGTAGCTGCTAGTACGGTTACATCGGTCGTACAACTGCCTAGCTTCTTCCCGACCGCGGTGTTCCCACCGTTTCTTTTGACTCAAAGCAAATGAAAAATGAATGATTGGTTCGATTCAATCAAGAGAAAACTAGTTGATCCCTAGCTAGACAGCATTGCTTGGTTGACTAATCTACATGAACTAGTATGTACAAGCCACAGGAGCGGTCTTTTATCAATGGTGTCTCTACCGAGTTTTCAACCCTCGGTGGAGTCCATGGCAAGTAGACCCCTGTGCTGCAGCTTGGAAAGCAGGAGCGTTCATTGATGCTCATATATATCAAAATCTGTTTGGTGCTGTTAGTTGGCGCGAAGGAAGCCAACAGGCCAATTTCCTTTGGTTCAAGCTGGCACCGGTACCTTTTGTAGGACCTTTGAAAGACTATCTGTCCAGATAAGATCATGAATGTCTGGTTGTTGTTGTGGTGGTAGTGCAGTTAAAGCAGCCTGTTTTGCTTTAGCCTGAGCGGTAGCTGCCATTCGCTCCTTCATCCATTTCACTTGAAACTCCATGACGGCGTCTGCCTCGGGTTCCCCCAACAAGTCATGATAGGCTTCTGGAAAGCACTTGACGGCTTGTTCGTCTTTGGGTGTCAAGGACGCTTGCTGGAGGTACTCGGTACCTGCAATGGGAACAACCACATCTTGCTTTCCGTGAGCAACACAGAAAGGAACCTTCAAATTGGGAATGATTTGGTTTCGCAGTGTGACCATGTCTTGTATCAATGTAAGACAAGTTTGCATGGGAATGTGTCGTCCGACCGGATTCATACCATTGGGACGCATTCCGACGCGGTATCGTTCTGGATCCCTCCAAAAGCGTCTTGGATGCACGCGATTGGGTATCCATGCCGGTGGTCGGAAATTGTTGCCCAGAACTGGATTGACAAGATGCTGTGCGATCCAAGCCGCCAGTGGAAACAGAAAGAATGCCTCTAGATTGTAGGATGCAGGTGCTTGCAGCATACATCCTGCAAAACACTGGGTGGCTTTTGTTGGATGATCCTGCAGGTGTTTTGCCGCCTTTAGCGTCAAGCAGCCGCCATAGGAGTATCCCGACAAGAAGAATGGTGTTTGGTTATCATGTCTGGATGCCACCACTTTTTGAATAAAGTATAGATAGTCTTTCAGCATCAGGTCAGCATTGGGCATGAACCATCGTGATCCTTCACTGAATCCATGCCCTGACAAGTCCATGGCATACAAAGCATATCCTTCCTTGAGATACGTTTCTGCTTGTAATGCCATGTTAGTTTTGCGTTCTTTGGTGGTAGTTCCATCATCATCCGAGTATTGAATTGTGTGAGCTTCGCCACCAAATCCTTGCAATCCATGCATCCATATGATTACAGCCTTTGGTTTATTGTGTGACGGCGGCAAGAAGAATCGGTAGTGCAACTGATGACCCAGCACGGAACGGAACCAGCCATGTTGACAACACTGAGGCATTTCTGCTTCCATGGCCTTGATTTCATCCGGCGAAGGAAACTCGGAGGGCAAAATGTCCAGAGTGACAGTCCGCCCAAAGAGTTTGGTAGTGGTAGTAGTAGTAACTTTCTTGGCTGGCACGAGCGCTAACCACGAGAAGTTTTCCTTGATAAAGTTGGAAAGATGCGCCAAGAAAAGACTCCACAATGCCAAAAAGGCATAGAGATTCGCAAACACGGTGTAGACATTGATAAAGGTGGGCGATTTGGGAATGGCCGTCGCCCGAAAGTTGTGCAAAAGTGCCGGTGGTCCCATTTTTTATTTTGTTTGTTGTGGTTTGTCCGTGTTTGTTGAGTGTCTAAGACAAAGAAGAAGATCCAAGCAATTAATGAATAATAAAGAAACGATCGTTGCTTTCTCTCAATTCAATTCAATTCAATCGGATTGACTGTTTGATTTATGATCTGATCATCCAGGAGCACGGACGATTTTGTCCAAGCCAAAATCAATCCGATCTGTTCAATCAAATCCTCGACTGCATGAAGCTACCGATAAGCGATAGCGGTGCCAGCAAGTTCAATGGATTGCAAGAAAATGAGATATCAATTCCAACAAGTACAGCTGCTCCCTTGCTGGGTTGGTAGCACCACCACACTGGATGTGAATAGTGGTACCGAACAGGAATAATGAGGCATTTTGATTCCTACCCTTGTCTGCCGTCTGATGACAGACAGTAAATTTTTTAGTACCGGAGCTACGTAGAGAGCTCTCGCTAGCGAATGCGAAAAAAGATGCGTCATTTCGATTTATTTAACATCCGGTCGCTGATAACGGATTTTGGCTACGAGCCCAGCAACGGCAGGAAGCATTTTCGTTGCAATTTGTTGATCAGTTGGTTCTACTAGCTAGAGTGACCTTGTGTGCATACCGGAGTTATTTCGGCAGGCAGGCTAGCTGGCATGCACATCGCTCCTTTGCGGTGTCTTGGCAAGAACGAAGACATGAAGTAACATTGAGGCAATGGTACAGACTACGATACCGGTCCCTTGTTTTCACTGCAAGGGTGCATCTCAGCAAAATAGGCATAGGTCATGGTAACGGTAGAGGTGCATCGTACGAAAACAAGTTAGCAGTGACAAGTCTTGCCTTCTTCATGGAGAAGTACATACATGGACAAGGATTGGTGTTCCATGGATTGAATCATTCGTTGTCTTGCAAAAGTTCGGTTTCGGTGGTATTGATACGGTACAGTACTATCGGAGCAGGGCGGAGATCTCGAGTTTTACTAGCTAGTAGCTTTAGTGATTGGGCGAAAGAACAAATGTTACCGGCAGCCTACATCAACCTCTAGCCCTCTGTGGTCCCAACAAGAGTCCAATGATCACTCCCCCGTTTGCAAACTTTGCTTATTCGTATGCTAGGTCCCACGGAGATCTCATGCTGTGTCTAAGGGTAGCTCAGGCCAGTGCCTCGCACACCCAATACTCATTCTTGCGCATTCTTTGTAACCGTTCTGATCTCCCTTGCTGCAGTCAATGACCCAGTCACCACAGGCTTCACATCATGCCAAGGAAGCCTTGTCGCGCTAACCCCGTCGAAGGTGCCGCACGATGATCCCAAGGAGTGGGCCCCCCAGTTCCATACCGGTATCCTTCCCCCTTCGTTCAAAAGCTTGATCCACTGCTATTGTCTTGTTAGCCCTCATCTGGCGCCAAGTTGAAAGACTATTACTGGTAGCCAGCTTGGCTCCTCCTTGCGCAGCACATACATTTAGATACGGTAGCTGTGCTTCGGCCTCAAAAGAGCTGCGAGTCCTACCGGTAGGCCGAAGTTGAGTTGAGTCCAGCGAATCGAACCAATTGGAAAAATTATGAAGTCTGGACAATTGATACGGAACTTGGTGACAAAGTTACTTAGGTACTGATATCCGATACTCCGCAGCGTCTCATTTTTCTCGGATTTCTTCAAGCCGTCAACTTGATACTCCCACCTCCCACAATGACGAAGGCATTTGGAAATATCTGCATGTGCAGGCACCACATCTCAGCAACTCCGTCGACTACGGTACATTTCACTAAGCTGCAGCTGGCTGGTACGGTGTACCTACTTTAGTCATCGCAACGCGATCCTCATCAAGGCGTGAAACCATTAGGTACTACATGTGCTCAGTTGTGCTGTATTCAATTCCGAACAGATGATGCAGATGCAAATTTGAGATGGCAAAATTCTAAAGTATTGTCCTTGATAACCGTCACTCTAGCTACCTGGCTGTGTAGATGTAGCAAAGTTACGTACGACCTTTTATTAGTCTAGTTTGCTTGAGACAAGCGTTGATTCATCCAATCGGATGTAAATGTCACCACCTCTTCTGCCTCTGGTTCCGCCAACAAGTCATGAAAAGCCTCTTCATAGAATTTGTGGGCCTTGTCTGACTCTGGGGTAGATGCTCTATCCACTAAATACTCGGATCCCACCACAGGTATAGCACTGTCTTTGACTCCGTGCACCACACAAAATGGCAGTGTCAATCCAGGAATACTTTGATCTCGCACCACCCTCATTGCCACGGTCAAAGTCCATAATGATAAGTACGGTGGATGCTTGCAATGGGCGGATATGGGGTTGTGTTCCAGTCCCTTGGCCACTCGTTCCGGATCTCGCCACACTTTGGAAGGGCCAACAGGATTGGGAATGCAAGCCGGAGGTCTCCAATTGGGGATAAAGGGTGTGACGCACAACTGCAGGTACCATTGTGCCGGAGCATACATGGTGTCGGGGTAGATTGCGGGAGAAAAGAGAACAATTCCTTGGAATCCAGATGGGAATTCCTCGGGATGATCTTGAAAATATCGGGCTGCTTGTAGTGTAATGTTTCCGCCAAGACTTTCTCCCGTGAGAAACCACGGTGTTCCGGTTGGGTATCGACTGGTGATGAGTTTGGCAAACTCTACCAAATCTTGTTCCAAGACGGTGGTGCTGGGCATGACATGACGGGCGCCTTCACTGTAGCCATGTCCCACGAGATCGAATGCGTATACCGCAAATCCAAGTTTGGTGTAGTGGTCGGCGAGTAGTGCGTTATTGACGAGGCGTCCATTGCTCATGACGTAGGCCATTCCACAATGAGATTGCAAGCCGTGCATAAAAATGACAATCGCTTTGGGATTTTTCTTATCATCAGAGGGCAGATATTTCCGAATGTGAAGCTGCAGATTGTCGTGGGTGGATTCAAACCATTCATGCTGACAGCCAGCTGCCGTCAAGGGCGCTTCCATGGCCTCCAATTCCGACTCGGTTGGAAACTCATTCGCTGGAATGTCAATGTCGCGCTCCACGCCAAACACAGAATGTTTCACCATATTGTAAAGCTATTATAAGGTACTGTAATAGATTAATAGACTACTTCGGGACGACTATACGGTACCTTGCCATTCTCCAAACGCATTTGGTCGATGCTTGTTCCTCTCGTCCGAGTGAAAAAGAAAACGTTTGCCTTTGTTTTTCTGAGGTCATTCGTGACTAACTAGCGCTCTAAGCATGACGCCTTATTCATGACTCAGTAAAAAGATACCAAATCTTTCATATCTTTGTGATGTCAGCAACCCGAAAGCAAAGATCGTAAGACGCCCTTCCGATCCATCGAGGAACGGCCGAGAATCAAGAGCGAAGCGAACAGAGAAACAACATTCTTGACCATCAGTTGTTCCGATAACATATAGCTAGATAGATAGTATTGAAGCCAACATGTTATCCCCATCAAGCATCCATCGTCCTTGGAGAAAAGCGGCTTCCTGCTTCCCTCGCTCGACGACCAAGAGGGTATTGTCGTCCAATGTTGTTGCTGTGAACGACGACGAAGGTCCCAAACGATTCTGGAGCAAAAATCCTGAAACTGGGCGCTACCAACGCCCCATTTTCGTGGCTGCTACCCGACAACATGTTGGAAAGACAACGGTGTCGCTGGCAGTATTATCTGGCATTCAAAAGAGATTTGATAAGATAGGTATGTGATGGAATGGACGGGAGCATGCTACAGTGCCTACTTTGTGTTGGCGTTCACTTCTATACGGTACATCTGACATGCATACACGCTTTTCGAACTAAACTGAAAGGCTTTATCAAACCGGTTGGTCAGCAGCATGTGCGAGTGGAGTCCTTGAAATCGCCTGGGAAAGAGATCCGGGTGGATAAAGACGTGGAACTTGTCAAGGAACGATTCCATCTGGACCATCTAGACTATGAAGACATGAGCCCCATCCTGATTCCACGAGGATACACCAAAGATTATGTCGACGGAAAAATTGCCTTCGAGTCGCAGCTAAGTGATCTGGAATCCTCCATGGAAAGCGTTGCAGCAGCCAGTGATATCACAATCTGCGAGGGTACAGGGCACTGTGCTGTAGGAAGCATTGTGGGTCTCAATAACGCAAAGGTCGCCAGTATTATGGGTGCCGACATGGTAAGAAACCAAGACCAAACCAAAATCCGATTACGTTGCCGATTGGGTCAATTCACTCACTGATACGTACATGTACTGTGTGTAGCTCTTGGTTGCAAACGGTGGACTGGGTACGTTTTAAATGCAAGCAGACGGCTGCATCCTCTGGGTTTCTGCCGACTGACACAATCGCTTTGGCTGGTATGGCATGGCGTCTTTATTGACACAGGCAGTGCATACGACGAGCTGGAACTGAACAGGGTTTTGTGCGAACGATATGGTGTGAACGTTGCCGGTGTTGTGATCAACAAAGTCATTGTGGAAAAGTACGACCAAACACGGGAATACATGTCAAAAGCACTGATGAACAATTGGGGTATCCCACTGCTGGGATGCGTCCCAGATCGGCCTTTCCTAGGATGTCCCGCCCTTGCTGATTTGGAACGGCTCTTTAAGACAACGCTTCTTTGTGGAGAAGAGCACCGCTTTCGCCACTACAATGTGGGAGACATTAATGTTGTCACCACAAACCTGACACGGTAGGAAACTTTGGGTTGTTGCTGGTTGTTTTCCAATGATTGTGAAGGCTCATCTCCCCTTTTCTCCCCTGGAAGCTTCCTTGAAAACTTGAGAGAAAAGCCAAAGCGAACCCTTTATATTTGTCATGTTACACGAGATGATCTCATTGGTAAGCTGCAGGCAAAAAGTCAAGGCAGAAGCTCAGCAGTGTTTGTGTCTATGTGCGCTCTTGAGATTCTTACTAGTACCTTCCCATGCTCTTGATCCCGACCCTTTCTCTGATCAAATTTGATTTCAGTGGGATTCATGGGTGAACATCAGCGTAGGATTGCCAATGGAGAAGATCATGAGTTTGAAGCAGCTCTTCTGATTTGTGGCAGGAAGAAGAAGTATCAGTTGTCTGCTGAGATATCTGACCTCCTCCAAGGTTTGGAAGGAGCTCCGGTGATGGTTGTGGAAACATCAACACATGAAGCCACATCCATGATTGCCCAATACACTCCCAAATTGAACATTGATGACACGAACCGAGTTGGTGTCGCCATTGATCACTATGAACCCTATATCGATTTTGATGAGATTCTACGGAGAACTCAGACAGACTAATACCATCTCCTGAGAGATAACTGAAGAAATATTGTTCAGTTATCCGCTGTAGAGGCTACTTGAAAGTTGTAAAGGCAGGTTATTCTCGTATGGTCTTGACAAGTTCTACTTCAATGTGATCCACCTTCAGCTGAGCTCCCCATGACTGGTACAACTGCCTGGCCTGCTGAAAGTAGTCAGCCGCTTCTGAGAGTCTCCCAGCGTGCCGGAGCATCCTCCCAGCCTTTTCACAAGAGATTGCCTGATCACTGATGAAATTCTCTTTTCTCGCATATGCAATGGCCTGCTCATATTTCAATAGAGCTGCAGAAAACCGACCCTGGCAAAATTCCAGTTCTGCATCCATCAAATGCAGTTTGTTGGTGATATTGTCTGGGCAATGCTCTAGCCACTTCTTCATCTTCGATCGCAGCCGTTTTGCTTCTGCAAGTTTCTTTCGCCTATTCCAACCAGTGCATGTTCTAGCAAGTGCCGTCAATGCCAGACCTCGAAAGAAGATATGATATACTGTGAAAAAAGGAAGGATGAATCCCTGAAAGTGTGCTGCATGCTTCTTGTGCAGAGTTTCTGCAGACAGGTTCTCATTCATGGTCACTAGCATCATGTACTTGCAATGAAGCAATATGATCAGGACGTGTTCTAGATTTCCCTGCAGTTGCTGAATGGCTTCTTCTTCAATCAACCAGTCACCAGTTAAACTCAGTGGATTTCTGGCTCCACCCGTCAAGTTCTGGCAGATTTGCAAGGAGCAAGATGCAACAAACCAAAGCTTGCGTTGCCTATAGGTTCCACAGAGACCTTCATACTTGGCCAGCATGCTCATGCAACAGGGAATTGAATCTCCTAGAAACATTCGGAAACAGGACGAAAAGATAGTGCCTGCCATTCCATGCTATCCAATCATGGGTTGGGATTAAGGCCTGTTTGAGACAATAGTGCCCTTGGGGAAGAGAAACACCCGTGTAGCCCAGTGCGATGCTTACCTCCATAAAACCTGTCTCCATCGCCAAGTCACCAGCTTTCACCATGGGTTCCAAGATAGACCGAAAAGAAGACTTTGATGCCTGAATGATTAGATAGAAAAGGAAGATGATCTGCCCCTCCAATTGCTTTGATGGAAACTTCTCCAGAATTCTCATTGCCAACCTGCCAAAGCGGTATGCATCGTCCAATTGGCCTAATTTCACGAGGTACAGGCCGTACAAATGGAAACCAAGTGCAGCTGAGGGCCGATGGCAGAGTCAAAGGAAACCTGTCAGAACGATTCACTGTCATCAAATCGAAATGTTTTGCAGAAGACTTGACCTACCCAGTGGACTCAATCCATGCTTGAAACTCAGTCGTACCAATCGAAGGACTGGCAGCATTGCACTTTCTTCACTCTTGCAGTTTTCTAAGATGTTGTTCATAACATAGAGAACTTTCATTGCAGCAATGATTCGGGCATCTTGCAGCTCAGGAAGCGCCAAAATGTCTTCTTCTGTTTTGCTGCCAATTGCCTGCTTCACGAGCGTTATCTCGAGAAGGACAGACATGAGACCAGGCTGGCGGGGGACTGGCTCCTTCAAATCTTTCAACGTTGTCCAACAGAGATCAAGACCCTTTTCTGGTTGCCCACTGGATGCATGGGACATCAGTTGGGTGACCAATGCTCTGTTTTTGTCCCGAGTGAAGCGAGCATTCTGGCTCACTGCGATTGCTAGAGCATCTACTTTCTCATGTTCTCCAATGCAGTATGCAAGCTCAGCTCCTGTACTGTAGAGATCAAGACTAAGATTGTACTGATCTCGCCAATGACGATTGCTGAGTACATGGAGGCCACAATCGATGTACTCCGACGCAGCCAAAAATGCCGATTTCTTGGCAGCCTCCCTACTTGCTCGAAGGAAAACTCGAGCAAAATCATCCATTTCTTCAGGATCCGAAAGATGATTGAGGCCATGTTTGAGCTGGTCGGCGATGAGGATGATGTGTTCCTTGACCTTTTCCGTTGACAGCTGGCGACGTAGATTGCGACCAATCTTTAAATGGAATTGATCTCTTTCATCGTCGGATGGAATCAGTGACAGGGCGGCCTCTCGGAATTTGTCGTGAGTGCAGCAACCCATCCCTGTATTCACGTCGTAGACGACGAATCCCTTGTCGGCAGCTACCCCCAAGGCCAGGAGAACTTGTGACGAAACCAGTGTTCCCGCGTGGAATAAAATAAATTCGGAAAAGGTACTCCCAAGACAAGCAATGGTCTTGACGAGCACACCAACATCAGCGGGTAATTGTCGAAGTTTCTTTGCCAGCAAGGGAACTATCAAAATGGCGCTGGAGGTTGGTAGAGCCAGCACCAGCGCAGCTTCGTCCCATTTCCATTTTCCCAATTCTTGATATAGAACGCCGTCATCCACGAGACCTTGTAGGCATAGCTTGACGAAAAGGGCATTTCCGCCTGTGTGCCCCGTTACAATTTCCGCCAGTGGAAGCACTTCCGAGTAGTACAAGCCCAAGACATCCGCCAGCAGGCACGCCACTGCAGACTGTGTCAAGCTGTGTACCTGTATGTCCGTAATGGTGGCGGTTTCGTTGTCATCAATTTCTCGCAGCCTTATCGACAGCACATCATGCTTGCCCACTTCATTTCCGCGACAGGTTCCTACCACTAGCAAATTTTGTTGCGCTGTTTGCCCATGGCTGCAAGTCACCAAAGCAGTGAGGATATCCAAGGAAGATTCGTCAATCCACTGCACGTCGTCTAAGAGTAACACAACTGGTTTTTGAGAAGCAATGGCCCGAAGAAAGAGACAAAACGCGGCCACAAATCTGGCCGGGTTAGGTGTGGACATGCCCACTTTGAAGGAATGACTTGAGGAACTGTCCAAATCGATTCCACTAGCAACAGATTCATCCAAAGTTTCGGCATCTGACAAGGGTTCTGGTTGTTCTTCTTTGGTATTTAAAAACTGGCCGAGACCAGGTATAGCCTTTACAAGGATGAACACTTCGGATCCAACTCCTTCTGTGATGCTTTCTTTTATTGCTTTTGCGACTTGACTGTCACGGTATGCCATTTGTGTCAAGAATTCCTCGGCCGCCGCCAGGAAAGGGCCGTGAGGTTTGTGGATTTGTTCGTCGAATTTCCCACTGAGGAAAAAGCCTTCCTCCTCTTCGATTTTGGGCGCCAGAGAACGAGCCAAGGCAGATTTGCCCGTTCCCGAGGCCCCGGTGATCAGCACCAACTCGGACTTTGCCGAGGGCTGACGACATCGGCTGTAAGCATCCTGAAGTTCCCTTAGCTGAGGTTCGCGGTCATATAGTTTCGCCGCATCATAGTCGATCTTTGTCGGCTCTGGGGGAGAAATTGAATCCATGTTGCCACTTCTTCTGGAGTGTCTGTGAGCTGTTTCTTTGTTGTTCTCAAAGGTTGTGATGAGATTGCTGCGGGTGGCCAGCAAAAGTCTTGGATCCATGCAGCCGTACGTTACTGGACTGGTACTGGTACTGCAGTGGTACTGGTACCAGTACTCAATATCTTTTCGAAGAAAGGCAACTGGACTGAGACAATTGATTATGGTGAGCTTTCCGTGAAGAACAGCGCAGAGCTTCTTCCGTCGTCCAGTCCTGCCTGAAATCGTGCGCGACCGTTTTTTCCCTCTCGGGTTCGCAAACTGTCCGAAGCCCCACTAGTACGGTGTACCGCAGTACCGTCCGCAACGGTACCGGTACCATACAGCTGTATCTGTACCTCAAAGCTTGGTTATAAGATACTGTACTTCTGGTGAATTGGTGTGTTACGTTATGCTGGAAAGATCTGCAAATTGATAGAAAGAAAGAACTAAATGACTTTGTCGCAACTATGCATAAGCGTAATGCTCGTGTTCAAGCAATGGTAGACAAACCCAACGGTAAGGAGCCAATTAACCAGTGGTTTCGTACCGAGCCTACTCGGCGCCATGTTCTGCTACCATTGTGGAAGTCTGGCTTTATGACGCGTGAAAAATGGGAGACGATGGCGGGCACAGATGATGATGTCAAACTGTTTCTCAAATTGATCGATGAGTTTGCTGACGTGGACTTCAATGACCTTTGGGGATACCTAGATGACTGGGAAAACATGATGGAAGTGGATCCGCACCGTGTCCGAATGGCAACGGCAGCTTTCATGTTCTTTGATGGAGATGAGGCAGCTTTGGTCCGTTGGGTTGGCGGTCCGCATGTGAATGCCCACCACATTGTGTTGCCCATTGCCCTTCTGGAAGCTCAAGGACAGGAAGTGGCCCCAATCGCACTGGGTGCATTGTGGAGAGCAGGGGTGGAACCTTAAAGTGCAACTTTGGTTTTTGAGCTTCCTCCATGCTTGCAGGCAGGTTCTGCCTTTCACCATCGGCCAAAGCTCAGTGACTTCCCTAATGAATCTATTGTACATGTACCTCTCACAACTGTTCCCACTCACAACTGTCCGTTCATCGCGTAGTGATCGGCCGCCCCAACATAATTGATCTGCTGCGCCACGCTCACAAATACGCCATGCTTCACAGTGCCATTGCTGTCCTTCAGATCAACTGCATTTAGACCAAATGCTACTTTTGCAATAGCACTGCAATTGAGGTTTTTGAGGTAAATTGTGGCGTCAGCTTTGACTCCACACGTGACATTGACTGTTCCTGTAGCATTCATCTGAAAAGGGTCGACTGGGAGCCAAGTAAGACAATCCAACGGTGGCAGAATCGTTGCTTGCCCTCGACGAGAATGCTGTGGAGTCAAACCGGCCTGAATTCCACAAAAGATAGCACGGGCATGAAAACCTCCAAGCTCGTCCTTGACGAGCAAAAGCGTTCCACTGTCACCAGGTTCTCCTTGATCGAGTAGAAACCGCAAGTGGCCGCCAGACTCAACGTTACTCGTCGAAACAAGGGTACCATCACGGCTAGAAACAACGCTTCCGAGTCCTCGGCCAACAATTCGTGTCCTTCGCGGTTGTTTTGCTTTTTCTTGTGTCACTTTGGTAAACTGCGGTAAAGTTCTCCCAGACGGAGGGGGTGACTTTACCTTGATGACAATCAGATCCTTGTGTACAGGCAGTGGATTTTTGAAATCTGGGTTGTAGGGGTCTACCAAGTAAATGCCTTCGACGCCCAACATAGTAATCGCTTGAGGTAGTTCAATGAACATGCAGTTCCCAGTAGTGGCAATCGGAATGGCACAATGGGCAGCACAAACGATACAACATGTGCCCCCGTAATCAAACCAGGTATAGGTTGCCTGTTTCCCTTCTGTGAGCGTGTGAGCTTCAGCCCCAATCACAGGGATGGCATGGAAATTGTCACACGACATCGGATTGAGAGTGAATTCAACTCGGTCAAACCGTTCGTCCACTCGGTCAAACCGTTCGTCCACTCGGTCAAACCGTTCATTCATCACCTTCAACAAATCCGCAATCGACGGCGGCCCCCCTCCGTTCCATCCGGATCCACCAAGTCCTCTAGTTGAATTTGTGGTTTCGGCCAAAGGCTGACGATTCGTCATGTTGTTGCTGTGGCTTTTGAGAGAGAGGAGAGCTTTGTTGAGTGAGAGGTGTTGTTGATCGTGTTGTGTGCACCGCTCACGGTGACCGTTGTCATGGTGCTGGAACAGATCGAATTGGATTGATTGAGGTCGCTGAGATGAGTTTTTCTCCACGGTATCCATTGGTACCGGTACCGGTACGGTACCGGTACCGTGGGAATGACTGCCAGAAGGTGCGCGATTCGATGAGTCGAGTGACGAGAGGAGGACTGAATATTATAATGGGCGATGGGGCAACTTGATTGGGCAGACCTCAGGAAGATGTGCAAGATCACGTTTTCTAAATGCTGTCAGACTGTTGCTACTAGTATTTCATGCTTGATGCTGGCAGTTTCCAACAGACTAGCCGGTCAATCTATCTCTGTAAAAGGAGATTGAATTCTTAACTTTTCTTCGGGCGTCGTGTCATACCGGTACGGGTATGCCGAATGGTGAGCTCAGGAACCGATGCGACGTAGTTTTATGTCTGAAGGCCAAACAGATTGCAACAAAGTACTATATCGAGAAGATACCACGGTGAGATAGAAAAGAGCTAAGGGTACATATAGAAAGAGTTGGTGTTGCGTACCTGATGCTTTTAAAAAACGGGCAGCCTCTGAACTGTTCCATAGCAGAAGGAGGAACTATGCATAATGGCATTTGGACGCTGCTTTTCTTTTGCTTGGTTAGACGCAGTATGTGACAAAGCCAGTGAGCAGAATGACAAAGATAAAAAGCGAAAAGGCCATTCCATCGTACAACTTGCGAAATACGTCGAGGCCGCTGGCAAGATCCTTGGGGATATCAGGTGTGCCATTTTCGCCCAAATCCATGGCCTCGTCGGAAAGAATTTTTTCGATAATGTTTTCTGCGTCAATTGCTTGTTTGGCAGAGACTAAATTGCTGCTGTCTGCGTTCAGGGTAGCTAGCATGGTTGTAGATGTGAACAGCAGCAGCAGGAAATCATCCGCCCCTCGAAAGACAAAGAGAAGATATTCCGCCACATTGGCAGCGATGAGACCCGCCATTTGTGCCATCAATCCCAAAAGCAATATGAGTTTGCGTTTCCTTTGAATGGAGGAAAAGAAGAACAAGAAGGCATTTCCCCTGACTTTTCCAAGGAAACTGTTGACACTGACAATTCCGAAATATAGCGAAAGGATACAGGCCATTGTGATTTCCAGTCCTCGGATACCTAAATCCGTTTGTTCGTGATCATGATGGCATAATTCTCCGTCCAACTTTCGATATAGCTGGACTCCAATGGCTGTGGGCACCAGAACCTGTATGGAGATTCCCAAGAACATCATGATACCATCTCTGGGTAGCCTCGCCACAAACTCTCGAGGATCCAGCGCAATCCATGAATATACGTTGACGTGTGTCTGAGCCAGCATTCGAAATTCTCGAATGTGTTCCCGGTCTCGGTCGGCACACTGAGAGCAGCCAGGGTGTTTTCTGGCGTACCCATAGCAACAGATGGGGACTGCTGCCAACGGACAGCGCTCTTCCTTCGCTTTTCGCTCTTCGGCTTGAATCTCTTTCCAAATTTGCACGGACGTTCTTCGTCGGCGTACAGATTCCTTCGGCGTGCAGTTTTCGACTTTCCTCAGATGGGAAGATTCAATGTCGTCGACGTCAATTTCCAGTGGATCGTACTCGTCGGGATCCACAGTCTCGTTCGAGTCGACTGTCATGATTTCTTCGCAAAGTGCTAATTGTTGTTGTCTGGGTTAATGAACCGCTGTCAATAACAAGGATAGCCGTCCAAGTATATGTGCTACATTGCTTCAGACAGATAGCCAGGGTAGGAAATGGGCAGCCAGAGCTGCAACAATTGATAAGAGACTGCTCGGATCCATGCACCACCGCAACGGGTCGGTCGTCGGTCGCCGCGAACCCGATCTTTTGTGATGAAAGGAAGGGGGGTTCCAGCTTGGGGGGGCTACCCCTCCCCCAGAAATTCCAACCTTTAGCGGACCCATCTTGCACAAACTTCCCGAGATCGGCTTATGGAAAACATAAACGTAATCAATCAAAGAGGATACCTCCAGGAGTATGATTTGCGCTTTGAGTTTTGTCCAAATTGACTTGCGGAAGGATTGCATGGGGCGTTTGCTGTCGGGACCGTACATTCCATCAACAATGAAGAAGGGAAAATTTCCACACAGGACTCACAGAGGCCTTGATACCGGAGCAAGTATGGGTTCAATACCATCCGGCTTTCGATTCTGTAGGTGAAAAACTCAACTGTGGCAAAAGTTCCTGTTGCTAAAAAAGCTGACTCCAAACATCCACCTCTGTGGCTTTGACCTTTTGGGACATTTGCTCCTAGCTAGAGGCCAAAAACGAGATCAGAACTGTTCCCACAGTGACACTGGCAGACACTATCTGGCTGCTGCAAGGATCTCCACTGGAATGGGCAGCTGGAGTCGGGGCATCTGTTGCAGTTGGAGTGATTGTGTCAGACGATGCAGTGGTTGCCGTGGATCCACCGGGACACGGATTTCGAAGACGCCAGTCGTCATACATTGACTTCAGCTCAACAGTAGGGTCCTTCACCCCATCACCAATAACGTTAAGCTCCAGCAAAACAGTGGAGTCCGCTGCTTCTACTTTGATAAAGGCCCCTGCCGCTGGGGTTCCCACAGCTTCTTTAGGATCCAGATCCGCACGAATACAACGCGCATCCCCACTATCGGTACCGGTATCAGGAACAGCCAGCAAGGCAATCATCATGCGATCAGGTAGATCGCATCCTTCTCCCCGAGGGTCGTGCAGGCCTGCAAAACCCTTAGCCACGACCGACACAGTGAGTTCTTCTACTACGTTGCCCTGGACCGAGTAAGCAAAGCGGTCTCCAATGGTCCCCTGATTGTCTTCTTGTGATGTGCCAAAAGTGCCAAGAGCTTCGTACAAGGGCGCAATGCTAGGTCCTGTGTAAGCAGCTGCTCTACCTTTCAAATCCACAACTGCATTCTGGCGAAACTCATAGTCTGGCACAGTGTCGGGAAAGCCGTACAAGTCCAAGTAGATTGGGGAGCGAAGGGTATTGTTGTCGAGGTTTCGCATTCTTTCCAGAATTATCTCAGGATCTTCTTCATTCTGAATCATGTCTTGAGCAGTCAAAACAGCCTCAGAATCACCTTCCAGAGTGACAGCCTGGGTGTGGAGGACACCAAATCCTGGAACACCATGATAAAGGGCGGCCAATACATTTCTTCCTTGGACGCAAGTGGCGCCAGCTCCCCCAATAAATTGATCCTCTCGATCCACGGCCACGATGGAATATGTGGCTCTTGTCAAATTCGACTTGGCGAGCAATACAATAAGACATGCTGATGATAGAGGATGAGTTGTGGTAGGGGAAATCTTCATGATGTTGTCGTTAAAGCTTGTTTTCTAGTTGATTGTCGGTTGCTTGAGACTTGATCGTCAGCCGACTTTTCTGATCTGTGCTGTGTCCTTATTATGTTGCGTCCCTTGTATGGTTTAGGTAAGACCAAGGTAAAGACCGTTGTGCCCGCGAAGAGCGTAGTTGGATCCATTGTTGGATCTTATTAAATAGCAATAAAAATGAAAATATGATGAAAATAGGTACATGATGGTTGAAAGATATATTATCTTTAGTTTCTAGCTAGTCTGGAAAACAACCGTGGATCAATTGCATCTTTAAAATGCGGATGAATGCAACTCGCTGCAATGACAGATCAACGAGGCCAGAGACACAGCAGGACACAGCAAACAAGAGGAACAATGCAGTTAGAACCATCAGGGAGTGATCATCAAATGACGTTGGGGACATCGTACATGTATTCCATTCATGGCCCGGGTGTGCGACCTCTGTTCGGTCTAGCTAGCTAGGACAAACGGAAATTTACTAAGACATCGTAGTTCCTATATTTCTACTTCAGAAGTCTGCAAGCAGCTACAAGTACTAGTAAGGCACTCTGCATGCACTAAGGCATATAAGTGTTATTGTGTATATTCGTGTTCTCCCCATAGATGATCATCATTCCGTCGATTTTTTGTTAGGTTTTGTTTTTCTCGTCAGTATCGTAGTCCGTGGTTACCAAGCAAGTGAATGGACTGTCCAAGTAAGTAAGTGTCTTCCTGTCGGTTTGTATCTTTGTCAGTTTGCTTTCCACTCCAAGAAGAATTCGATTTCTTTTTGGACGTGGTCCAACTTTCGCTTCAACTTGAAGATGTCCGTGTCAATGTCGTCGCCCTCTCCGGCGGGAGTAAGTGGAATCTCGGCATCCTTCTTCAGTGGCATTTTGTGCGCCTTCAGCATGTCGTCGCGCCAAACTCGCTGCACCAAAATATACTTGCGGATGTTTTGGTATTGTTTCAGCTTCTCGGCTGCATCGCCTCCTTGTTCCAAAGAAACCACAGGCTCCGCGTCATTGACGCCATCTTCTAGTTTGCCTTGGACTGGCGCTGTTGTGGTTTGGACCGGCTCTTCAGATCCCTTCTCTCCCGTCGGGGCCTGATGATCTAGTTGCCCCGCATTCTCGCCTGCAATCCGAGTTGTTTGCTGCTGTACCCGTGCAGCTGGTTTTTTGGTCGACTCTGACTCCTCCGTATTATTATTGTCCTGCTCCTCTTCTTCTTCTTGCTTGATGGGAGGTCGTTTCTGAAAAACTGGAAGCGGCTGAAGCGAGTTGGCCGCCCAGAGGCGGATGATCGGTTCTTCCTGGGATGCCGAGTTGTTTCTGTGACTGCGGGTGCGTCGCACGGCGGGTTCTTGGATGGGAAGAATCTCGTTGGCACGAACATAGACACGGGCATCCTCCAGATTATCGAAATAGTGAACTCCCTTTTGAAGAACCACACTGCCGTGACTGAACATCGTCGATACTCCTGGGGAGAATATCATAGTCTTGCTACCCCGCACGACAAACTCGAACCCCAACGCTGAAAGAATCTTTTTGATTTGTTCATTGGGTGGAATCGATTCCAAAGAATTGGCGTCCGGGAAGGGAGAATTGGCGAATTTCACCCAGTGTTCCACCACTAGCTTGTATTCTTCCGACAGGGAATCAACGTTTGGGATGCCATGCTTGCACAAATAGCAGCGAAGATCCTTCGCGTTGCGAAACTTATCTTGAATATCAGGGTGAGCGTACCAGTGGGTTGTTGCGGAAGAACTGGTAAATCCACACGACTTTAAAATGGGCAAAATGGTTTGATGAAAGTCAAAGTCAACTGCGGCAACCGCTTCTACTGGCTGCTCCACATTGACGCCGGCAACTGGGCTTGTCTTGGCTCGTTTCTTGGCAGAAGATGGTGTCTTTGGATGGGAGAGGCGTTTCTTGACCTTTTCCTTCATCTTGAGATTATCTTGGTGGCTTCTTGGTACTGTCTTCTGACGGACGCTTTCGTCATCGGCCAAAGACACCATCCCTGGTTCTTGTAGGCGGCCGTTGGCCAAAGAACCATTTTCTTTGTTGCTGCCTTTGAATCCAACGGATCGCGTTTGCTTGTTGGAAGAACCAGCTACCTTAACATGGCCTGTAGCCACCTTGGCGCTTGTCACAGCGTCGGGTTTCTTGGACGCCATGGTTATCTGATCAGCTCTTGCCCTGTCTTCTCGTCAAAGTGGCTGTTGTGCCGAGGCAATGACAAAACCGTCAAAGACGAGAAGAGAAGGGCAAAAGATCCGGTCGACTCACTCGATTCGATTGAAGAATCTTCCGCAAAAAACATCGAGATTCTCCCTCTTGATTTAGATAACGTTAGCTGTTGGACGTGTGAAATCACAACCCATTTTGAGACTAATTTTTGGTTTGGAGAGGCTCATGGACGCACCCCAAACAAGTTTCCAGGGCAGAAATGAAAGCAGGAGGTGGTGGTTATCAAATTTTGGGTATCCCCTTAGTGACCTGCATCCTTGCCTTGCTACAAGTACAGTATGCAGAATTTCTTTCCTTGCTTGGAATGTATACAGTACATCCCCGTGCCTGTAGGCAACATTCACTTGTTTCAGATGGGTGGGTACCATGGTACCGGTACCAATGGGGCTGAGGCCTGTCTTACTAAAATAATTTTCTTAGCTAGAAAAAGAGAGAGATGGATGTCTTCGTGGTGGGTGACAGAAGAATGCCAGATTCTCGAACACTCGCATGAGATTGAAACATCGTGTTTTGTGCATCGTGAAACACCAGATGTTGGTGGCATCAATCTTCTTTTCATCCGGCCATACCGGTATGTTTTACGGAGGCCATCTGCAGAACTGTTCCCCTGGTACCTGGTACCTGCACGTGAAGCTGATAGCTCTCAAAAGCCGAGTAGGTTGGTGCATGTTCCGTGTCTCCTGTAGCCGAAGTAGGACAGCCTGAGAAGTACTGGTAATTTAGGTTGCCCCAAATAGGCCGCAACTTTCCCTCGGCTACATGGGTATATTCTGATGTCTAGCTAGCTATGGCTATCCGTAGAAAGAGAAAGTCGCAAAGTGCACATTTCGGAATCATGTACTACTTTCGTGCTTGGGTGGTTCTACGTAGACTGTTCGGGAAAGGCGAAGAAGCTGCGGCGAAAGTGGTAACAGGGTCTCTTCTCATCTCAGAAGTGAAGATGCATTGTTTGGAATAGCAACCAGCCAAAGCAAAGGTCAGTGGTTCCACATCATAACTTCGTCATTCCGAAGAGACCGTCGCATCAATTACCGTGGCAACCAAGCTTGTTCCTGGTAGTACACTGTTGCGTGCTCCAAGTATACAATCTGCTGCACTAAAACCGTTCCATGTATTTCTGATGTCTCTCTTCAGCTCTATAAAAGTCACTCGCCGGCTCGACAGCGACATGCTTTCCAAAGGAACCCCAACTCTCCACAACCTTCTCTGCTGACCTTTGTTGCTCTTCTGTATGATAGAAAATTGCGCTGCGATACTGACTGCCACAAAATTCTGGATCTTCGGGCGTGTGGTAGTAGAAGAACAATCCAAGAAGATCCTCGTAGGTAACTTTGGAAGGATCAAACTGAATTCGAATTGCTTCGGCGTAGTCAAGAATCTTCTTGTACGTGGGGTTTCGCTTTGTTGCAGGATCTTGGGAACCAGTGTAGCCGACGACCGTATCTATAATTTCATCCCCCAGCCGATCAAAGTCACGCTGAGGGCCCCAAAATCATCCCATGGCAAAAGTGGCTGTACCAGACACATCAACGGGCTGTTCAAGCAAAGGACATTCGACGAACTTGCTCGTGAACTTATTGTCGTCGTGGTGAAGATAGAGCTTCGAAGCGACTTGGGGGCGGTCTGGTAATGTGCTTGCATGATTCAGATTCGAACCAAGAGGGAAACTTCCCCAGGGAAACAGGAAGGCTTCGGTACTCGACAAGTGTGTCTCAAGCAAGACGAGTATCGTCAGACTTGCTACGATGAACTTTGCTGGCAGCGCCATGGTGCTGCTTTGCTGGTGGTCTCGCTATGCCGCATTTTTGGATGTTTGCCGCTGAGATTAATGCCGGCAGAGCTGTTGACAGGAGCTCGCCAGACATTTGATTCATATGCCCCCTGGGTCGTCTCCGTTTCCATAAATCTTTTATTACCAACACCTGAAACAGTATTCCCGAAACAGCTCCCTCGCTCATTCATGCGAAACTTGTGTGAAAAGCGAGGCGACTTTCATGTGCATGTACATGCGTTGACTGTATCCCGTCAATACAATACTAGTCAAATACGTAGACTTCTACAGAGGCCTCTAAGTATTGCACGCCGGGTATAATTCAAACCTCTGCCCCCAACAGTACCCTTACCCCTAAAGCAAGTCGTCTCCGGGAGACGAAATAGAGACTAGTACCGGTACTGTACTGTACAGCGTACTCTAGAGTACCGGTTGTATACCGAAAGCTGCACACCAAAGAGCGTTCAAAAACTCAAGCAGCGGTTTGAATCCGAGAAGACATTTGCTCTTCCTAATCAGGACTGAGACAAAATTGAACAGACGGCATGAGCGATATTATACATGTACCAGGGCGGACGTTGCATGCAGATCTCCGCTTCTGTCGTGAGTGAACTATCTAGGCTGCATTTTCCATGCCGGTACGTGCAACGATGGCGCGATGTTCATGGCGATACTGTTGAGCATGTAACTTTGATAGTTTCTTACTTCTTGGCCCCCACCAACTGTGGCAACTCTTCTTGCAAGGCATTTCGTAATGCCGTACTACTCAAAACATTCCAGTGATCGGATTCTACTTGTACATATTTTGCCACTTGTCCCGTGAGGGCTTGTACCTTGTCGCGATACTCGGCGGAACAAAAGTAGACATCGAGCCAGTTGAGACCAAACATTTCGTTGCGACAACCCACCAGAAGGTGCGGCAGTGCCGGAGGAGGTCTTGCTTGGGTCAGGGGGGAGGGGATGTGTTTGGCTGTTTCGGCACCCCATACAGTCTGTAACACAAGGTTGGTCAAGAAGGTGGGCAAGCCAGATGGAGTGGCAATGGTAATTGGTTGTTGGGTCTTGCAATCCTGCACTGTGATGCGTTCTGGTCGCACCGCCATCATTCCCGAAATGACCAAAATGCCCTGAAAGAGCTCTTCGGGTGGTGACAAGCCATGTTTTTGGAAGCGTTTTGGCTGATGCAAGAGAGTGGTAGCCACATGACCTCCTGATGAGTAGCCCCCAAAGACCATGGGCGTTGCAGCGCGAGGATTCCTGCTGGCATCTGTGGCAGGTTCCATTGGTTGTTCCTTCGTGTTGCCGTTATCCGAGCACGACAAGTCGGACGACCCGGTGGATGCAGACAAAGTAGTGGATGTTTCCGAGGGGATTGTGGTTTGAGATTGTGTACTGTCCATGCTGTCTTTTTTGCCAACAACGCTGGTACTTGTTGTAGTTGGAACCGATGACGATGAATGCAACTCCAACAAGTCTCGATGACTGTCTATCCACTGGATTGCTTCGACGACATCTTCGAGCATATCATCCAAAGTTGCACTTCCTCTGCCTCCTAGAGCCAGGAGTATGAGCAAAACAGCCAATGGCACTGTCACTGCGAGTGCCACATCCCAATGACCGCCCGTAATAGCTCCCACCGTGGCAAATAGCAGCGTCAAATACTGGACCACAACTTCCCTCTGGGGCAAAACACAAAAGGCTCCTCGATGACGGATGCAGACACATGTGGTACCCAAACTGGCAATGGTCTTGGGGCCGCTGGAATTCCACCAAGAAGTCCCGGCATACACAAATGCGCGATGTCCAACCCAGCCAGAACCAACGACCAGAATCACAATGGGCAAATCTTCTTCTTTGGAGGCATCATCTTTAGCTCCTTTATTGTTGTCATTGTCAATTGGCTTGTAAATATCCAGCGACTTTTCAAATAACTTGTCCTTGGAGTAGTAATGCCGGGTTGATTCCGTAGTTGGCTTGCTGAACAACATGGTGATCTGTCCTCAGGATTCTGATTCGATTCTATTTCAACGGAATGATGTCTATGGAATGATGCCTCTTTTGGTTTAAGTTCTATTGGAGTTGTGGGACGTTTGCTCTTTCTTTGGTACGAGGGAGCTGTTGCTGGTTCCAATCTACACTGCGGACATTATCCTTCTTGATTTGGATTCGATTCCATTGGCTTCTTGCTAGTGCTTAAGGAGGTCCACCGACAACTTATTCACGAGTAGTGACTAACCGTACTCATAACCCAATTTAACTAGCCAGTATCGAGGAGGAACCAAAAAAACTCACGATGATGGATAGTCGATATTGGACTGGCCAATGAGCGCTGTTAGACTACTTCTGCTGTTGTTCTATTGGCTGACACCCTTCCCAAGTTACCCTACTAACAGCCGGTGAAGGTCGTGTCAAGGCAGATGTCGATTGGGGCAAGTTCTATTGGTTCCTGTTAGCAGATGACGCGAAATGACACCTGGCACGGTGTGCAAGCCAAGCCATCTCCAGACAAAAGCTCCGTTGACAGGACCACCACCAGGTTGTAGAGCGTAGTCGACTTCCTATGCCGACATATTTACATTGTCATTGGAAGTGAACAGACTATTTTCTTAGAGGCAGAACAAGCTTGCTCGCTTCTTCGAAAAACAACAACAATTTGCTGCTGAAATCGAGTTTATCGATGCTCCAACATGGCTGTCAGGCCGGCTCTTTTTTCGGTCAGAAGGAATTTCAGGAAAATTGCGCGAAACTTTTTATTTGGCGGGCAGCTTGGACGGCCAGTGCTGTTTCCCTACTATCCCCATGTTCAGACTGA
>CAICTM010000821.1:0-46467 GCA_903772945.1 Seminavis robusta
AAAAAAAAGATTCTAACGAGCACGTACCCGAGATCGAACGTGAATCCGGGTAGTTAAGGAAAGGACACGAGCTGTCCGGATAGCCTACCGTTTACCGCAGGCCAAAAATATTAACCGTCAACTTGGTGTTACAAGTCGTCAAACAGTTGAGTACTTCCCAAGTAAGGCGGGGTCAGCGAGACAATGAGCCCCCGTATGATAATGATGGAGAGAGTCCCTGGACTATAAAAAGCACCTGAGCCTGCAGTTCGGAGACTAACTGCCGTGCAGAAGAAGACTCGCCCCGTAACAGCATGGTAGGACGCACAAAGGCGGCCATCTGTATGGGACGAGCGGAAATAAGCAAGGAGGTTACAAATTTATGAGCCTCGCTCGGCAAGAAAATTACTCGGCATTCATGGGACAAGATCCCAATGCCCGACACAGTGATAGCTAGAGTCAATCTATTAGGAAAGATCAGCCTAAACTACTCGTTTTTACTATCGAAAAAATAGACCCATTGGTGATGTCGAGATCACAGGAGTGGAGGGGAAGAAAGCAATGACGCACCCCCACTACCAATGATCCAAACCGATGAGGACCTGGACGCGGATGCTGAAACCATTGACGAAATGAAGATGATCCCGACGATCCCCAGGACAACGTCAACGACGACGAAACGATAGTCAACGAACCGAATGAAATCGGCGTTGAACCGAAAACCGAAACGGAACCGGTTACACAACCTATCGTCGAAACGGTAGAGGAACCGGAACCTACTACGAACCAACAGCCCCTGGAACAGATCCCAGGAGTGGGTGTTGAAACCCAAGCGGCACTGAGCAGACGCCAGGAGTGGCAGGTCTAGTAGAGTGAGGACACAAGCAAAGGAATTGTATATTCCCAGCTTTGATGGAAAGAAGTATGAGACGCAAACGTCCATACAACTGAACGTGTTTTGCACCCAGATGCACAACATGTTCTACACACAGGTAGAAGAAGAACCTGATGTGGTAGCAGCATCATGACACAGTTGTCATTGAAGGCTGGACTCAAGGAGTGGAAGGACAAAGCGCACGATGCAGCCTTTGCCGAGATGAAACAGTTCATCTCAGGGATACCTTCCGTCCGAAGAAAATGGAAGAACTCAGCGATATGGAACGCAAGAGTATCTAGAGTCACACCTGTTCCTAAAGTTGAAAAGGAACGGGAAAATCAAAGGCCGAGCGTTGCAGGAGGCAACAAACAGCGTGACTTCATCTCCAAGGAAGACGCAAGCTCGCCAACAGTGTCGACAAAAGCAGTGCTACTCTTCCTGCATAATCGACGCTGAAGAGGAAAGGGATGTGGCAGTATTGACATCCCGAACGCCTTCATCCAGACAACGAGTCGAGGATGAAAAAGATATGGTAATCATTAGAGTAAGAGGAGTACTAGTAGACATGCTGTGTGAAATAGCCCCAGATTCTACAAACCGTTCGTGACAACGGATAAGAAGGCAACAAGCAGTTGCTACTGCAATGCTTGAATGCCATCTACGGCACCATGGTAGCTAGCCTACTATACTACGTAAGTTCCGGAAACGATGTCCGGAACGGATTTAAATTAATCCTTACGACCCATGTGTAGCAACAGAATGGTGCACGGCAAGCAACAAACAGTCTGCTGGCATGTAGACGACTGTAAGCTTAGCCACAAGGACCCGAAGGTTAACGACAGCTGATCCAAGTGCTTCGTGATGAATACGAAAGCATATTCGAGGACGGCACTGGAGAGATGACGGTGAGCCGAGGAAAGGTCCACACGTATCTTGGCATGACCATAGACTTCACGACGAAGGGTCAATGCAACGTATCAATGTACAAGTACGTTGTGAAATCCTGGAACCTTCGAGAAGGCATCGCAGAGGAAGGGGGCCGAAAACTAGAAGTAGTGCAGCCCCGAAAGACCTATTCACATTAGACGAATCCTGCAAGAAGCTCCCACGAGCAAGGCAGACACCTTTCACAGCCTGGTGGTAAGGTGTTATTCGCTACGAAGAGAGCCGACCAGACACAGGTACGCGATATCGTTCCTTACGACTAGAGTCAAGGAACCAAATAGGCACGATTGGGATAAATAGTCCACCTCATGCAGTACATTAGATGTACTAGAAAACTACCATTAGTTCTCAAAGCCGACGGAAGTGGCATATTGAAATGGTATGTTGATGGTTCTTTCGCAGTCCATCCAAACATGAGGGGTCATACCGGAGGTGGTTTGACATGGGCACCGGTTACCCATTATCGATGACTTCGACGAAACAGAAGTTAACACGAGAAGCTCAACTGAGAGTGAACTCGTAGCAGTTGATGACCTTGATGCCATCGATCCTTTGACGAGGCAGTTCCTTCGGAGCAAGGCTATGTAGTTAAAGAAACTATAGTCTATCAGGACAACAAGAGTGCCATCCTTCTAGAGAAGAACGGCAAAGCTTCTAGTAGTAAACGAACGAAGCACATCAACATTAGGTACTTCTTGTGAGCGACAGAGTCGCAAAGAAGAGATCAGTGTGGACTGGTGTCCAACTGATGATATGGTTGCGGACTTCTGGACGAAGCCGAACCAAGGTCGACTGTTCAAACAGAACGTGGACAAGTTGATGGGTGTTGTGGAACACTCAGAGCCAGGGCACTCAGAAGAGGGTCACGGTCGGACAAGAAGGTCCGTTCAAAGAAGGAGCGCTAAGCGGAGTAAGTAAGTAAGCATGGTCGACGACTAGGACAAGCTCGACGACCACAGGTGTGTTGGGGATTGCGATTAGGGATTCAACCTGTACCTCTGTACTAGAATTTGATGCCAGTAATAAAAGCTGGTAGCCCACACCCACTTTTTCAGTAGTACCACTCTGCTTTAAGGCTGCTATTTCTTTGACTGTGCATCACTAGTAACATCACTGGTTGCCACAGTGGTGGCTGTAGCTGGTACAGAGACATTGGTCACTGGTGCCTGATTCTGTCCCCAGGTTCTGACTTTGTCTGCCAAGTAGTGATGATTGCTCCACTGAAGCAATAGAGGCATCATCTTGATACAGTGTTTGAAAGGAGCGACTGCTGTATGAGTACTGATCCCAAGAGTCATCCCTTGGAGTTCGTGGTTGTCTTTGAATACAGAGGGTTCCTCATCTTTCAGGGCATAGTCTTGTGGGAAGATGGAGGCATCTGAGAAGATATCTGTGAGTTTTCCACCACTGTGTCTCTGCACTCTTTGGCAAATGGCATAGTACTGCCTGCAGTGGCTAGGTTTGTGGCGTTCCAGATCCACAGAGGGGCTTGCCATTGGCAGTGACAATCTTCTCTATGAGCAAAAGACAAATTTCATCTTCAAAGTTTGGATTCAGATCTTGAAGGGGGACTCCTGTGGTGGCATTGATGACATCCATATGTTGGATAACTGCCTTCTTCATAAGGTCATGGTGCTTTCTTTGTCTGCTGATCTTGTTCAATTTTGGGCTCAGTAGATCCAACTGTGGGTGTTGCAGAGTGGGATCATTGGCAATGGCTTTCATCAGGTTCTCAAAGGCTGGACGGTCGGTGATTCCCACTTGGATGCCAAGGATGTCAATCTTCTCAGTATCGACCTTGACTTTGGTTGGAACAATGGCAATGGGACAGGTGATGGAAGGCCTCTGTTGACGTAACCAACTGGATACCCGAGGTAACAGGCCATCACGGAAGGTCTTCTTAGGATTCTTCCCGGCAATGTAGCATACTGTGGCAGTTTGGGATTCCTCTAAGCTGTGTGGGCACAGGAAGAGCTTGTGTTCTTTGAGAAAGGGAACCACCCCTTGAATCTTCTTTAGTGCAGGCACACTGTTGTAATCAGGGCTGTGCACATAGAAAGAACAGGCAAATCGACGAATGTAGTCATTTATGGGGCCCCAGTCCATCACTGAGGCATTGAGCCACTTCACTAGCTGGTCGCGGGTCATATCTCCTAGGGAGTCCAAGTCAATTCCATTGCCCTCAAAGTCTCCTATCCCTTCATGGTCTTTGAAGGTGATTGTGTATCTGACATCAGAACACAACAGTGTCAACAACTGCATGACCAGAGGTATAGGCATTGCCGTGGTTGCTGGATTCATTGCCTCGATGCGAACACCAAAGTAGTGTGTCTTGTGGCTCCTTGCACCATCATTGGCATCCTCGAGGTGTCACCCCTCATAGTATCTCTATTGTCGCCATTCTGATTGCCATTGGTGTTGGATTCATCAGTGCTCTCATCTGTATCAAGAGCCATGGGATTGGCAGCACCAAGTGAAGCAGCAGCAGCATCTTGCTTGGACTCCTGAATGGCCATGGTGGCAATGCCTGGAATTGGTGGAACATCAATTTCAGGAGCTGGTTCCAGTAGACCCAAGGTCTTTGCTTTGTAATGAATCTCTTGAGGCAATGGACAGTGAGTTCTCTGTAGCTCAAGAAGGGAGTTCCTAACACAGACAGAGGCTGTGTCATTGGCTGGATTGGCGGGAACAAGGAATGCCAGTTATGTTTCCAGATAAGTGAGTATCTTGTCTGGATCGGCCTTCCACTTGCAGAGGAAACACAATGGGTCTTGAGGTCTGGAGATCGAAACCTGGTGACAGAAGCACCGCTGGGGACTATTGCATGGCTTGATGGGAGCTGTTTGATCTGATTGATCTGATTGATCTGGTGGTTGTGTTGTTTCTTCCTGTTGAGTGGTGGGCTTGCTGTTGGTATGTTCAATACTGGGCTTGATGGTGGTCGACAGCAATTTGTGGGATGGAAGCTGAATGTCATCGGGAGCAACAATGTCAAAGAGAGGAGCCAGTTGCTTGACAGGAAGTGAGACTTCGTGATGAGGAAGGGACTTGGCACAGGAGCTGCAGTAGTGACCAGAGAGGAGCTCATCTTGGATGCCAAGCTGAATATTGGTGGCATCAACACACTGCGTTGCACTGGCTTGCATGGTAGCATGGCACAGAGGGCAGAGTGGACTTCCAATTGGTACTGCTGTTGGTACCATGTTACCCAAATCGTCAGTCATTTCCTGTTTGCGTGCTGTTTCTTGAAGATGTTGAATTCCTGTTTTGATTTCGTCTTCTGTTGGAGAACTAGTGGCAGCATGCACTATAGTTCCAGTCAAAGACAAGAGCATTGTCAGCGGCGAAGCTGAGTGGGTATCCAAAGCCAAAGGGCCCTCGAGGGATATGAACTGTCGACAGGATTCGCAGTAGTGTGTTTGATGTGAGCAATCTGTCATCTTGGACCGAGTATGCTTGGAGTCAATGAGTTCCACAGGAGAAGCCGGCTCATTACACTGGAGACACCACAGAGGCATTGTCTTTGGGATCAGTTCTTGCATGTTTGTGGTTGTCGGAGTAAGCAAGTCGACAGGATCCTCAGCAGTTCCGTTGACAGGAGTAAACGACGTGGAGGTATTCTTTGTTGTCGAGTCGATGCCATCAGCAAGGACATCTTGTTTCCTGCTGTCGCTTCTGTCAATGTTTAAGCTGTGGATCGGTGCCATGCTCTCAATATGGACGCTGTTTGGCACAGCAGCAAGTGGCAAAACAATAGGCCGATCGGTCGCGAGTTTAGTGGTGCCCTCGTATGTTGTAGTGTGATTGACGATCGTCGTGGAGTCAACCGAGTTCGTTGATGATTTGTCATTCAGATATCGTTGGATCGATTGCTTCAGGTGATACTTAGATTTCTTATTAGATGTAATAGCGGTGGTAGTGTTGTTGTTTCCCTTGCTGGTCTTTTCTGGTTTTCGTGTCATCACCAGAGGCGTTGGCTTTCCACTTGCGATGTCGACGAATCTCTGCGTTGGAATGTCATCATGGCCATTGTTTCTCGGTTGAATTGGCTCATCATTGTTGGAGTCAGAAGCTTTCCTACTGTCTCGATGGGTCGCAGTGCTATACGGATGTTCAGTTGTTGCAACACCGTGTTTTCCTGTGGTTTGTGTCGGTCCATAATCCTTTGGTTTGTGAGCGGATTCGATAGTGTGCATCAATCCGGTTGCGATCTGAGCGGTGGAAGGATCAGTAGATTTCCATCAGCCTAATGCGTCTGCAGGTACAGTACTGTTTTGTTGGAGTTTCGATTCTTGATGTAAGTGTGGCCAGGCTGCCTCATCGGAGATATCGATAGTGGTCGATCATCGTTGCGTTTGCTTGTGTTGTTTCTTGCGTCTCTGCTGTTTCCTCGTAACGCTGGTTGGCTGGACGCCTGGTTCCCAGGATACTGGAGACTGTTGGCTTGACGAGATGACAAGTATCGGGGGCAATGGAAGAGGATCTGGTTGAATAATTTTTCGATGTTTGTTGGCTCTAACTGAGGGGTGGCGCTTAGTTGCGGTTTCGCTGGTGCTGTGAGAGGAGTTCTTGTTCATCCTAGGTGGTGTCTTCTTTGTGTCATCGATCTTGGTCTCCGCAATAGAGTCAGAGCCGGTTGTATCGAGGGTATCAAGGGATTCGTTATCACTGTCGTGCTGGAATTGCAGGAGCCACTGATCATTGCATTCAACAAGGGCCGAAAATCTATTGGAATGGGTTGGTTGCGTTCTTGGCGATGATAGCTTGGCACCGTGGAGTTTCGCTTGTTGCATCGATGTTGTTTTCTTGCTTGGTAGGATCTCCGAGAATACATCATTTGGTCCATTCCGGTCAGATCTGGTGGCATAATCGCCGCCAAAAGATGGGTCTTTTCCAAGATCTCGCTGGCTGTTGGGGCTTGTTTTCGGCAGTTTTAAGGTCGATTCAGTTGGATCCAATGGTTGGCTACCTCGAGTGGGTGGTCTACAAGAGGTCTTCATGGTCGAGACAGTTGTTGCTGGACTTGAACAGCGTCGAAAGGAGCCAGAAGGCGCCATGGTGGACCTTTCCTTTACCTGTGTTATTAAAAACGGCAGATTTACTATAGGGTAAACAGTACTAATTTGAGAGTCAGTGTGCGTCCTGAAAGGGCGTTTCCAGTTCGCTTGGATCAAATAAATGCTTCATTAATAAGCGTGTGAGAGACTGAGCATAAATTCATCAGTGTCAGGACAAGTACTATTTGATTGGTTATGCATCACAAGGGACTCTTTCCTACCAGTGTTTCGGCTACCTTTGTGGCATGGGGCCAATCTGTCACAAATTTGTGGCCTTTCTGTTGTCTAAGCACCCCACCCATCATGGGATGTCCGCCCGTGCACACCGTATGATGAACACATCCGTTTTTGCAAAGAACCAAAGCAATGAAGAGATTTTGAAGAACCCACGCCCCGGCAACCTTTACTCAGTGGCATCATACCACCATGCATGCGTGCGCCAAACCTCCATTCGCAACCTCATTTTCAGAATGATTGTGGAGCTCGACGAAAAGGAACAGGTGACCACAAAGATTGGATATGCCTCCAAAATGGGACATGATATATCCACCCTGTACCGGCACTGGGTCGTTGGCGACTTGGTCACAGACACTGCTTCCTTTACCCTCACCGAGAAAACATTCCAAAAAATGCTGGCACCCATCTTGCGGGTCTATGGATACCCTTCCTCCTTCTTGATTCTCTCATCGAAACTGAAGTACTTGGATGACAGCGATGAGACCACCGGCAGAAAAGTGGTGAGCTGCAAAGGCCAGGAGGCGGCAGCTGCTGGATTGGATGATGTTACAGGAGCCCGCCAGTTTTTGGAACACAGAACACGACATGGACATGCACATTGTGGAGGTCCCAAAAGATATGTTGTCTGTAATTCAGATTCTTGCCAAGAACCAGATCTATTCAGTCCATCCGACTATCGCACGATACAGTGTTTTCACGGGATCAATGCTGCCTTACAGTCCGCTGCAAAGTCGCTCCGTGTTGCAAGAGCATACCAAGAGTTCGGACGGAGGAGTCAGCTCTATGTACTCTCCTTGGGTATAAAAAGCTCACCAACGATCAAGGCAGAAAAAACATTTTGAACTTCGTAGCTGGTGCCTCCAGACAGCCCTCCACAAGCAGTCGGAAAGGAGTGCTTATCAAGGACTACCATGCTTTGATCAAGCAGAACCGCCACAGTACCTTGACACAGACTTGAAGGAGGTCAATGCGAGTCACATTGAGCTTGTCGGTCCCATGTCACCTCCGTGAGGTGAGAGGCCGGATACATCACCCATGTTGAGGGGAACCGACACCTCCGAGTGATGATCATACTGGTACCAAAAGACACTGACTCTTTTGATCCCAGTGAGATGCTCGGGGAGTCTGGTCTTTTGCAAAGCAGTATGGCACGTATCCACCCCCACTTCCACTATGATTCCTTCTTCAATTCACAGGATAAGGACCTCCACCAGAACATTGAACGATACCTCCGGCTCATCCACCCCCATGATTACACCAAACTGCAAGAAAAGGAAGAAGGGGCTGATGACGAGGAAGAAAAAGACAATGAGAATAAGGTAGAGGAGAAGGGAAAGAAGGAGTCCGAGGATTCCAATTTCGATGACACCGACGGGAGCCACGATGGTCTTGATGATAAGAAGAAGCCCGCCAAGAAAAGGGTTGATGCAGAGGAGACTGACGCAAGCAAAAATGGGCTTGGTGACGAGAAGGAGCCCACAGAGAAAACGTTTGACACTGAGGAATTTATGCTCAGCCTCTAACCAACTTATTAATGAAGCATTTATTTAAGCCTTTTCTACCAAGGCTACACAAAAACTAGTGCAATAGACAAACACGCAGGAGTAAGATTTGATGAACACAAACCAAAATACTACTATTTTACTATACGTCTGTACAATGGATTGTAAATATTCTACACGATTTCTTCTTTTAATTACGCCATATGAGAGTATGGCATGTGTCCAGAACTATTGAAAAGTACACTATTACTATACGCAACTATTCAATGCATGATTCGAAAGTTTGGCTTATATCTTTCAGGACGCTTTATTAATGCCTGTGCAGGATAGCGAAATGTCCTATTCTTACTGGGTAGGAGAAAGATATAGGCTCAAAAACTCGAATCCTGCATAAGCACGCCTTTGCACCCCTTAGACACATTTACTATACAAAGTACTGTATGAATAAACCAAGATGTGCAGTCACGCTTTTGTACTCTTTTACTATACGTATTCGCTCTATGCAGGATTCGTGTTCTGTTTGGCGATTACACGGAACATGAAAGAACATTCGATGCATGTTTCAACTGTCACCTGTACTTAACCCTGTGCAGGAAACGATTTTTACTGGTTAACAGGAGATATAAGGTCGATAGTTCGAATCCTGCATAAAAGTGCTTTTGCACCTGTTGTATGTTTTACTATATATTATGCTGTACGAATCTACCTACAAGTGCAGTCACGAATTCTCATTGTGCTTAGCTTTTTATAAGCCTGTGCAGGATACGAACTGTCTTCTATGTACTATCCTGCATAGACACGTTTACTGTACGAAGTACTGTACCAATCTACGAAATCACGATTTGCCCAATGCTGCATAGACCTGTGAAAAGGAATTATGTACCGTTCATGCAAACCACTGTGCGAATCTATAGTAAAATAGTAGGATTGTTCTTTGTCAACACGACATGTGGCATGTGGCTCTATCTCGCTAGCTAGACTAGCATGCAGGTTTCCACCGCTTTATCTTTTTTTATCTCTAACCTTTTCCTTTCAATAAAATAAATTTATTACAAAATTCCATGCTCGTCAGTGGCTCCCCCTAGGGTCGTTATAGCAAAGACTATGGAACTGAGTACCATAACGATGGAGATGCCACTGCGACAGTTTTACACACCAGACTTCCAGAATATCTGTAAGTGCCTCCCTGATGAGACTCCAAAACCTAAAATGACAAAAAGAGAGAGAGAGAGTTCGAAAGATAGATAGATAGATAGAAATAGATAGATAGATAGATAGATAGATAGATAGAAGATAGATAGATAGATAGATAGATAGTAGATAGATAGATAGATAGATAGATAGATAGATAGAAGATAGATAGATAGATAAGATAGATGATAGATAGATAGATAGATAGATAGATAGATAATAGATAAATAGATAGATAGATAGATAAATAGATAGATAGATAGATAGATAGAATAGATAGATAGATAGATAGATAGATAGATAGATAGAATAGATAGATAGATAGATAGATAGAATAGATAGATAGATATAGATAGATAGAATAGATAGAGATAGATAGATAAAAAAGAAAAAGAGAATAACATGGTTTTTGTCTACTTATACTACTATGAACTCTTCTACTCATTGTTAGTTCTCCCTTCACATAACTTCATGGTGAACTCCATTTCGTCGTCATCGGATGAGCAGGACGACAGACTTTCTGCTTTATTGTTGCCTTCCTTAGCCTCCAGTTTATTATTGACACTTCCAATAGAGACCCTGTTTGCTTTTGTGGCAGGAGGAGCAGTTTGTTTTTTGACCCCCTTTTCCATCTCAGATTGTTTCGGGAATACAGGACGGTACAGCTCTTCGTCGCCCTCCTCATCCGAGGAATCCAAGACAATTTCATATACTTGGTCCTCTCTCTGCATTCTCCCTCCTCTCTCATCTGATTCTGACTCATCTTCGCTGCTATCATCGCTGCTGTCATCTTTGCACGACAGTTTCTTATTACCATACAAGCCGACTTTCAACTCCTCCAAGTCCCCACCAACCATTTCATCTTCATCACTTGATTCCATATTAGCTTCATCGTCAAGCATCCTCTTCCCATACACATCTACTTTCAGTTCCGAGGTTGAAACAATGCAAACTGGGATGGGATACTTGATGCGGCACCTTTTCATGAATCATGAAAAGCCTGCAGTGTTCCTTTGAAGCATCTTTGCCACAGCCTTTTTTGTGAAATTGATAGTTCTCTTGTCAGCTATCAAGTGCTTGTGGCAGCTATCACGAATCTTCTGGTCCCAAGCAGTGGCAAGGCATGGTTTGAGGTGACAGATGTCACAGTGGCGAGCTATGATGCCATCATCCTCGTCCTCCTTGCTCTGTCCATAGCCCGGCGTGTGAGATGTGATCGCGTTTGCACATCGAGATCAACCTCAACCCTAATGACGATCTACCTCGTAGCGTAATTCCCCTCTATTTTAGTTCATACTTTTACATCGAACTCCCCACCATGTCATCCTTCACATCGACCTCAGTTCGTAGGCATCTGCCCTTCAAGCAGCTGATGCTTCCAATCCTGATTCCACCCCTCCTCCTGCCACTGGAACTGACAGGGCTTCTGAAGTTGCCCGGATTCAGATCAGTCTGGCTAAGGTCCAAGCCAGTTTCCAGTGATTTCTCAGTGTGTTGGACTCCTGGATGCGTTCCTGGTCCCACATCGTGGTAGGGCTCTGCGGTCTGGCTGCATTCGTGCACCCATTCCAATGGGCCCCCACCTTGGTCCAGACCATCCCCCCACCTTTTGATTTGGTGGTGGTTGGATCCTACACCACACTTTTCCCTGCCGTTCTTATCCTTCAAGCTGTCGTTCGAGTCTACGAAGGCGCAATGACACCACCCCCTGGGTGGTTGACGCTGCCTCGTTACTGGGACTTCCAAGACCCTCATCTTACCATGCTGGTTCATCTACCTTTCTTCGTCCAATTGTTACCTCGTTTGGTGACAGGGGGATGGGATTGGTGGACCTACTTCGACTGGTTGTGCAGTCACCGGCACAGGTTACCATATGGATGCAATGATGTCCGCTTTAGGGTCTTATGGATGGGTTCGTTACGGATTGTGTATTACTATCAGGGTATCGTCCCAACTGATTTGGGATGGCGTATCCGTTTGAAAGCCAAGGTGCGCCTCAAGCGCTCCTTGCGAGCTTCTGCAGCTCAGGCCAAGGTGAAACAGAAAGACACCTATCACCTTAGGGCTTGGAGTCTCAGCCAGAAGCTGAAGCGACCGAAGAGTAGAGCCCGAAAGGCCTCTACCACTGCCTCACGAAGGAGACGTCCTGTGAGACAGCAAGACAAGTGTGATACTGGAACCACAAGCTGGTCAGTTCATGCTCATTTCAGACTGAAGTCCTTTAGGAGACAACGAAGGCAATGCAGTCAATATTGTGATGCTGCTCGCATGCAACCAAGACAAGAGAATCACAAGACGAAGTTCTATTGCAAGTCACCAGTCCCTTATCCAAAGATGTGTCGACTGGTAGGACCTAGACAGAAGAAGTTCTGGTATGAAACCCCAGGCTTCAAGCTGCCACAAAGCGTTGTCGTGGGAGGTTATGAAGACTTGTTTGATTTCGTGACTAGGCCATCCCAAGACAAACCCAAACCAAGAGAATTTAAGAGACAGTTCAAGAAGTGTAAGGTCACAGCTCTGTTGGACAACCTCGATCCGATCGAGTGGTTCCACCAAGAGCGTTTGATAACTGACCACATGTTTACCTCCAGAGGAACTGAGGAACAAAGCATGTACGCTTACTATAAAAAGCAAGAGTGTTGGAAGAGCTCAACATCAAGGTCCAAAGGCCTTTGGATCATGACCGTATGGGCGCTTACAACATGGAGAAGGCTCAAAGCAATTGGCACGTACCTATTGTGATTGATTCTGGCTGTTCCTTGTCTCTAACACCGTTCCCTGAGGACTTCATCCGTCCCATTGAGCCGTGCAAAACTGAGGAACTACAAGGAATAGGCAACACAGTAGCCGTGAAAGGCAAAGGGCTGGTTGAGTGGCGCATAAGGGATGTGTATGGTCGGATTGTGATAATCCAAACCGAGGCTTACTACGTCCCTAGTGCCAAGATTAGGCTGTTCAGTCCCCAGAAGTACTTCCAAGAACAAGATGGTGGAAGTGTACTGTTGGAAAAGAACAAAGTTACCGTTACCACTGCAGATGGAGCCAAGGGTGAATTTCCTTATGACAAAGGGAGCAACTTACCTTTGATGCTACAAGACTGGGTACCGACTGCTGGTTTATGTCGGCATACCACCTTCCATCTCAGCAGTGGAGACTTTCTTACCCAATGTGCCAAGCTTTTGGATCCCATGAACATGAATCTCTGCGGGAACTCGAAGGAGCTGAACCTGTGGCATTACCGTTTATGTCATATAGGTCATCATCACATACAGGATCTGATGTTTCCTGTCAAAGGTGACTTCATCGATACCCCATTCCCACCGATTCTACCAACCAAACTCCCCAGAACCCGAACTGTGGAGCCACCCAAGTGTCCAGCCTGCCAACTGTCCAAGCAGACTAGACGCACACCCGAAGCAAATGTTAGACGAGGGGGTCACTCCAACAAGAGACCCATTCGGAAGCAGTTGCAACCAGCGGAGATGATCTCGATTGACAACTTTGACAGCCCAATTCTCGGACGACGAGAACACACGGCCGGCAAGGAGTCTGATGATGACAAGTTTAAATGTGGATCTATCTTTGTGGACCATGCAACTGGCTACATATGGATTCATCTGCAAACTTCGCTGGCGACTGTGGAGGCGATTCAAGGCAAGCACGAGTTAGAAGCGTTCTGCAAGCAATTCGGTCTCAGTGTCAAGGGATACCACGCAGACAACCATCCGTTCGGCTCTGCTGCATTCCGCGACGACATTGCTCTGAGGGAGCAAACACTGACCTTTAGTGGAGTTGGCGCACACCACCAGAATGGTGTGGCAGAGAGAGCCCAGCAGACAGTCTTTCGAATGGCTCGAGCCATGATGATTCATATGTTAATTCATTGGCCTGATTCCTTCGAAGCTGACCTCTGGCCTTTCGCTCTCAAGCAAGCGGTACACATCTGGAACCATACCCCAAGGACCCGAGATGACCTGTGCCCGCTTGAGCTCTTCACCAAGACCAAGCTTCCCAACGCTGATGTGCTTCAACAAGCCCGTGTGTTTGGTTGCCCAACCTACGTGTTGGACCCCACCCTCCAAGACGGCAAGAAGTTGCCCAAATGGAAGCGGAAGTCGCGTCTAGGTATTTACCTGGGTGCTTCAACCGAACATTCCCCCACAGTTGCTCGAGTCTTGAACCCCCATACTGGATTCATCAGCCCCCAATTCCATGTGGTGTTTGATGAACTGTTCTCCACGGTGTCTACCGCCATGGATGACACCCAGTTTGATCCCGAGACTTGGGAGTCCCTATTGGTCAAGGATAGCATTTCCAAGACCCTTGATCAAGTTGAAGGGGACACAGATTTCTACCGTGAGTTCAAACGCTCTGACTCTGATTCCTCTGTTCCAGAGGGAGAGGAGACGGACGTGGACCTATCGGACTCAGAGTCTGAGGGAGAAGAAGACGAACAGGAGCCTGTTAGGACAAGATCTGGAAGGGTTTCTCGAGCAAACCCTAGATTCGCTGACTTAGCTGTTCCTGAACCGCCATCTCCTGCAGCCATGCTGGCTGGCACTGCTGCCGGTTACCATGCTAAAGTTGAGAGGCACCCTGATCGGTACGCTCCTGGACATTCAATGTTCACAGCAAACCAGTCGGGAAGTTCCAAAGTCAAGAAGCAAGATTTGGAAATGGCCAGCCTGATGGGCATGACTTGGGATACCTGTTTGGAATCCTTGAGACGTGTCTCCACCAGGAAAGCCCTAGCAGCAATGATGTCCACTTGGGACCCCTACCAAGGTACTATAGAAGAATGGGACCCTCTAGCTTTGGCAGCCAAGGCCAATGATGAGGACACTCCCAATTTCCATGAAGCAACCACTGGTCCCAACTCGAAGGGATTCTGGGAAGCCATGGACAAAGAGTACGACACATTGGAGACAATGGATGTTTGGGAAGAAGTTGACAGGAAGAGCTGGATGAATGTGTTAGCTACCTGGAACCTGGGCCTTTCGGATCAAGAAGTTTCCGAATGGACTGGTGAAGAAGTTCAAAGCTAGGTTCTGCGCAAGATCCATGGCGTTGACTTCTTTGAGACTTACGCGCCGGTAGTGAACTGGACCACGGTGCGATTGCTACTCATCCTAACTGCACAGCTAGGACTGGAGACCCAGCAAGTCGACTACACCGCAGCCTTTGTCCACGCCGACATCGACAAGCCTCCCGGTTTCGACCTGATGTCCGAGATGGAGAAGAAGCGTCAGGGAGTGTACATTGACATGCCAAGAGGATATGCCAAACCAGGAAAGGTCTTGAGGCTGAAGAAAAGCCTCTACGGATTACGGCAAAGCCCTAAGAATTGGTTCACTCACCTTTCGAACAACCTCCAAGCCGTTGGATTCACTCCAGCAACTGAAGTGGATTCATGTCTGTTCATTTCGGAGAAAGTCATCTGTCTAGTTTATGTGGATGACACATTGCTCTATGCTAGAAACAAAGAGGACATCCAAGAAGTTTTGGAAGCCCTGAGAAAAAGGAAAATGGTGTTAGAAGAAGAAGAGAGCGTGGCAGGATTTCTGGGAGTGGATATCACGACCGACACTCACTCTGGAAAGATCTGTCTGAAGCAGACAGGCCTCACTGATCGAATCATCAAGGCTTTGCACTGTGGAGACCTTCCCTTCGTCGATACACCTGCCACCGAGTGCCTGGGAAAGGATGAGGATGGAGACCCAGCCACCTGTGACTTCAGCTATGCTAGTGTCATAGGCATGCTGTGGTATCTGTATGGACACTCAAGACCTGATTTGGGTTTTGCAGTAAGCCAATGTGCTAGGTTTGCCTTCAAGCCCAAGAGAAGCCATGAGCTGGCCCTGATCCGTATTGGTCAATATCTCAATAGCACCAAAGGAAAAGGACTGATCATGGAACCCATGACCACGGAGACCTTCAAGATGGACGCCTACGTGGATGCTGATTTCATGGGACTCTACGGCAAGGAGAATCGTGCGGACCCTGCCAATGTCAAGAGCAGAACTGGGCTGGTCATACTGCTGAATGGTTGTCCTATCGTTTGGGCCAGCAAGCTGCAGCAGACCATTGCCTTGAGCACGATGATGGCCGAGTACTATGCCCTGTCGACCTGCATGATGGAAGTTCTGCCTTTGAGGCGTACTGTCCAGACTGTAGCCGCAGGACTAGGCATCAAGGAAGAGTGCCTGACCTCATTCAAGACCACTGTCTGGGAAGACAACATGGGAGCCTTGACTCTGGCAAACCTGGAGCCTGGACAAAGCACTCCAAGGTCCAAGTTCTATGATGTCAAGGTCCACTGGTTCAGAGCACATCTGAAGCCAGGGGAACTCGAGGTGGTCAAGGTGGACACCGCAGATCAACTTGCGGACATGTTCACCAAACCCTTGTGTGTGGAAGTCTTCAAAAGGCTGAGATTCCGCCTCATGGGCTGGTAGCTCGTGCTACCATGGTTGGGGACGAGTTTGTGCTGATGAGCTCTTTGATTTCGTGCAGTTGTTGCCTTTGACGTCAATGTCAAGGATTTCAGCACGAGATCACCCCAAAGAAGACTTGGATTTCGTGCCAGAGGTGCGTCCATGCGATCTTGATGTCACAATGGTCATTTAACCGCGCGGTGCGTGCAGCGCGCTGTCGCGCGCAATGACCTCAGTGCGAGTTCGCATTTGGACTGACACCGGGTTCGGAATGCTGAGGAGTGTTCTCAACGTCACCGACACGTTTGAGATTGATGTGAATTGATACACGCTATATGTTTTGATCTAGCGCTACAGCATGAAACGATCACAGCGAGATGGTTCTCACCGTGGACGTTTCGCTCTGAGGGAGCACGCTGTGGAGCACTACATTCACACTACTCGTGGTGGAACTCACAAGTTCTAGTACTACGAACTGCAACTACATTTACACATTTGCATATCATGTCGAAGTCAACCCCTTATTACACCAAAGCGGAGTGCGATCAGATGATCGAGGCCGGCATCAACAATGCCATTGAGGAGTTCGTGGAGAACGGTGGTTTGATGGACGCCGTCGGTCACCTCTTCAAGACCAAGATGGATAACAACGAGTTCAAAGAGGCTGTTGACACTGCAGTCAGTGCAGTGACTCCCACCAAACGCAAGAAGTCGGACTCTGAGGACGAGAAGCCAGCTCCTGTGGAGTGCTACTCGCATTATCCTGACGCCTTGGTCAAGCTGTTCAAGCAGGGCGACGACATGATCGACATTGGAGCGCGTGCTACTGCTCCAACCAAGATCGCGTTCGAACAGTTCGAGAAGCTGCGCCCCGCTATCATCGCTGACAAAAAGGTCAAGACGGCGAACAAGGTCGACCTCTACTCCAAGCCTAGCGAGATCTGGGCTCACGTCGACCACGCTACCCTTATGAAGCACTTCTCGCGTGGTGTCATCAAGTTCGCCCACTTCCGGCACACGCCCGCGGTGGACGCGATTGCCGTACACCTCTACATCAAGGCAATCCAGGAGTTCTACCCTGGAGTCAGTACTGACAACGTCGAAGAGCTCAAAGAGCATATCAGCGCTCGTCATCGCATTGGACCCAACAATGAGCTCGCGAAGTGACTACGACAACAAAAAGGGGAACCGGCCCCATTCTATGTTACATCTAGTATTGTTACAACGAAACGACGAGATGCAGTTCGCTACTATTTCGAGATGGTTCTCGGTTGATGAGGGAGTGTGAGATGTGATCGAGTTTGCACATCGAGATCAACCTCAACCCTAATGAAGATCTACCTCGTAGCGTAATTCCCCTCTATTTTTAGTTCATACTTTTACGTCGAACTCCCCACCATGTCATCCTTCACATCGACCTCAGTTCGTAAACTGGACCAGTTGAATACTTTTGTACGATTTGGAATGGTATAGCTTTCGATCTTTCGTCTTCTTGATAAATCGACTGGTACCTTCCGGCTCGCCAGACGCAGCACCCGTTTGAGAAGTGGTGGGCGACGCAGGTGAGGTTTCAGAGCTGCTGCTGCTTGAAGGCTCCAGATCCGACGTCATGAACTTGGGCGGAGCCGGACTGTGTGGCGATGGTGTTATTCCGGAGAATGTGGATGGTTTTGATTGGTTGTCACTGCCTGGTGACAATCTGGGCCTCTTGCTTATTGTCGACGATTCGGGTGGAGCCAGATCCTTCTCTTCAACGAGCACAAGATGGACTCTTCGAAGTGGTGATCACCACGAGTGCAGTGCCCGGTCCGAACGCATTAATCCCCATTGCGTGGTCGAAAGCTTGGCCTAAAGTCGTCGAGTGAGATGACAACTTCTTGTTGTTCTTCAGCGGTTCTTCACTTCGACAGCAAGAAGGGCCCTTTTATCTTCATCGCGTACAACCATAATGTCAGGCCGACTCGCAAAGAGGCTCCGTTCAATTCTTACATTGAGCTTCTCAGCTTTTTTCGCCTCCCGTATGGCGATTGCGCCTTCCATCGCATGTATGGCGATTGAGTCTTTCACCCCAGACACGACAAGTGCGCTAATCTCCGCCTCGGTTTCGTATGATACGTCCTTATACATCCTCTTGGACGCATTCCAGCTCTCTAATGGGTCAGCAAATTCCGGAGAAGACTAGATTCCCAGTGCGGCATTTTCTCCAAGAGTTGCTTCGTCAGTTCTTCCAAACCAAAGTCTTCAAGGAGTATCGATTCCGCCGCCTCGTGTTGTGTATCAGTATGAGAAGTTGGGTTACCATAGCCAATGTTCGTCAATTTGAAGTCATCTTCTTGCACAGACAACAGCGCCTCCATACACCACCAATTCTTCGGCTCCAACTGCTGCTCCAACTGCTTGTCTCCAACTGCTGCTCCAACTGCTGCTGCTTCTGCTCCAACTGCTGCTGCAGTGCTGCATCTTTCGCTCGCAGCGCTTCGATGTCCCCGTTCTGCTGCATCTCTTGGCCCTCTCCTGTGTTGCCGCTGTTGTCGCTGCTCATGGTGGCAAAGAGGTTGTTTCTCTCGCCAGCGTGTCTCACCAATGCTGCTGCTGTTAGAAGTCACGCCGGGCTTGCCCGATGGACGCCTGCACCTCCAGTCGGTGATAACTCTGTCAAAACCGGTGATAAAGCTTTCTGGAGTCTGGCTTGACCCAGCCGCTGCCTCAGCTGTCCGCGCTCTAACTACTACTGGTAGCTAGGAAAGTTATGGGGGTACTGGTAATAGGTATGAAACTGTGGGTAACAGGCACCGTTGCCCAAATAGAGTCGGCACGTTGTTTTCAGCCTGATTCAGTTCCCTTTACATGACTCAGCTGCGTGGGAGTAGGGGCTGTGGTACTGTGGCTGGTACTGAAATTGGCACAGTGAATAAGCTCTGTTACCACCCACACCCTTGAGAATGGGTCAAGGGTGTGGGTGGAAACAGACCACAGCGATTAGAGGACAGGGTGGAAACAGAAACCCAAGGGCATGAGTGTGGGTAGAAACAGTTCCAAGCGGATCCTGGGATCTACCAGCTGTCTAACAAAGTGAGATGCCGGGACTAGCCAAAGGTCCAAACCAACCTACTTACACACAACACGACACATGTAGCAATGTCCCCCATTTTTCTGTTGTGGTGTCAGCAGATCCCAGAACACTGCCATTTCACAGCAGATCTAGATCCTGCAGAAGTCTCGCAAGCAGCAGATACAGATGATGCCAACATGGTAGATGTCAACAACCTTATAGAGATTCTCTCGGATGGAGAGGAAGGAAAAGGAGAGTACCAGAGTCAACAGGGTGTGGACAGCTACAAATTTACTGTGGCTGGTGATATTATCCCAAAACAATCCCCGAGGTTCCATGCCATGCAGTGTGGACTTACAAAGAAAGGTGGGAAAGTCAAAGGAATCCCATTCATCAAGCGGTGGACTTACAACCCACCAGAAGCAAAGATGAAACAGTTTGCAACTGAAGCTAGGAGTGAGCTTGGCATTGGTATTGGCGAACCACCTATTTTACCCGCAGGTCCAGTATGGGTTAGGGTGAGATTGTACAAGAGGCCTCCACAAAACATGTTCGTCAACGGAAACAGAACCAGACCCAAGGGAAAGCTATCACAAGTATCACAATCTAATAGCACAGAGTACACGATAAGTATGAAACCAGACACAGATAACTGCCTCAAATTTGTGCTAGACGCATTGACTGGGGTTGGATGGATGGATGATTTCCAAGTTTGCAAGCTTGATGCTATGAAGTGCTACGACAGTGTTGCACCTTTCACAGGAAGGACCGATGTTGCCCCAATGTGGAAGAGAATGGAATCAAAAACTGTCAACTCCCCTGGCTACGATTGGAACAGTGATGCTCTCAATGGGCCCAATTTTGTTGCTGGTGAGACATATTGCTGGACCATCACCAGCCACAGATTCCATCTCCGATGTCAACCCACATGTTTGGCTTGGTGTGGCCAAACGCACACACACACTCCTCCCAACACAATTTTGCGGCTTCCAACAAGACTGTTGGGGTGTGTATGGGCTCATCACCCAAAGGACGATTGCTGCCTTTGATAATGGTGGCCATGGGTACTGAAAAGAGACAGAACTAAAGATCTACTGTCATCTCTTAGAAGGAAGCAACATCCCTCTTTTTCCCCCTTAGAAGGAAGCTTCCGACTTCTGTACATCATGAGAAAGATGTGGGGCGCCATAATTCATGGATCTGTTTATTGGCAGGAAACCTGTTGCCTATGTGACTTGGGTACTTAGGCTGATTCAAAATGCTGTCTAGGGCTAAATTTATGTCCTTACTTATGCACTTTCTGCCAGTACCGGGAGTGTAGGATCGTACAGGGAATCCCCAGCATTCCAGGTTTCTGCCAGGGAGCTGGCGGCAGTTGGGTGTCAGTTACTCGAGATCTGATCACTGTTACCTGGAGGGGGTTGGTGTGTTTCCGATGGGTGTGGGGGTGTTACCAGTCGAATATGACTAGCTAGCTAGAGGACAGATACTGTCGAGACCAGACTACAGTGCACAATAGATGGATTTGGGCCAAGTGCTGGTGTTTCTACATCAATGCCTCCTTTGTAGGAGCTCTATCCCCACCAATTCACCACCATGTTGAATACCTAATTTATTCGAAACTCCCCGACCATGACGGCCACGTCAAAGTGCAAAAGGATTCGTGGGTTTTGCGGCACGGAAACGACCTTCACAGGTGCGCAACATCCTAGGCCCAGTTATGCTGTCGATACCCATTACCGCCAAACAGTGCATAGCGGAGACTTTACTGCAGTAGGAACCATTCCCCTGTTTCGTGGAATCGGTTTTCTCCCGCTACCCAGACTTCGACATAGAAGTCGATGTAGTTGTCCAGATTGAACCAAAGAGAGTGTTGTAAGATGAATGTAATGTCCGCTCTGGATTACACTTTGTTCTTAGGTAGTAAAGAAGGTGATGCATTCTTGCATTCCTTCACTATGGCCTTCAATGACTGTAAGGCAGTGGGATAACATGAGCTTTTTTTCAATTGATTTTTGATGGCGGCCGGGCATATAACGTTCCAGAGTGCATACGGCGTAGGGACCTCCCGTGGGCTTTTTGCTGAACCAAAAGGCTGGTTGGCCTTCCCAGAAGACGAACCACCACTTCATTACTTCGTTATCGTCAATGGCTTTAACATCGTTGGCTATACCACACCCTCCGGTTTTACTTATGTCAGCAAAGTTGAATCTGGTTAAGCCGAGTCGGTCTTGGAATTCATCCAGATGCAGTTGAATTAAAAAGGCAGCACTGTTGTGCTTGGCCTGACATGATTTAGAAGCTGAAGCATAGAAGTCAACGGAGATTTCAGCTAGTGACCCTTTCGATCCTTGGGATGATCCCATCGTGGTCCTTTTGGTGTCCTGGGCGTTTGAAAACTTAAATTGTTAGCGTTTCTTCTTGGATGTTGGAAGTATTTAGATTCGATTCGTGAGAGAGCTTCTGAGTGAGGTATGCGGTAGGGTCGTTGGTTACACGTGTATATAACCAACTCATTTGTCGGTTCAATAGGGCACCGAATTGGACTTTGATGAAAGGTCGGAGAGGAGGCATCGTCTATTACTTATTAGATGTTTTCTGCCAGGCAAACTACTAGTAACCACAGTTTAAGGTTCTCGACTGTTGATTGGAACTTCGATTTTGGCGCGAACTACATCGGATGCACCTCGAGTTCACCAGGTACTAGTACTTGGTAGAGGTGCCCTTTTAGAACCTGAGCCTTATTGCTGGTATCGTTGTCAAAACTTGCTTCCGACAATATTTTAGCTCTTTGCTGGTTTCTCCATTGTTTTCCTCGACAATGTCATGTCTTCGATCACAAACTGCTGCCCAAATCGAATCGCCAAAACACCACACACGTCCTCCTCCACTGTTTGAGTGAGAAAAGACCATGGCGGCACCATTGAAGGCTTACCAAAAGCTCAGTGCCGAGGAGGAGTTCTCCTGCATTGCGTCCTTCCGTATTGGCGCTCCTTCAGGATTCGATCGGGAGGAACCGCTTGGAGATCCTGAGGACTCGGATGCAACCGTTCAGTCGGACTACAGCGAAAATAGTAATGAAGAAGAAGACGATATCGACGACGAGTATGTGGGCGCGTATGGAGAGAGTTTTGCCGAGGATGGATTAGTCTGGGACGATTACCTGCAAGATCAACATGAACGGCAAGAGGAATCAATCCTAAGAAGCGAAAGAGAGGGTGATCGCCGCAGGAGGAGGTGGGAGAAGGCCAACGGTCGTACCAAAAAGATGCAGGATATGAAGCGGCAAGTCATGGACGTCGTGGCGATGGTGGGCACATGCACTCACTGGAGGGACACTCTCACCAACGATCATCTTGCGAGTTGCAGACGCTGCTTTGGAAACCCATTGTCCATTGGTTGTTCCCCAACACCAGCCTCGAAGCTGTGTTAGATCCGAGTTTTGGGTACTTTCGAGCTTTACAGCTGTTGATTGTTTCGATTGGAAATCATTCTGCTGAAGCTGCCTCTGCCTCTCTGCAAAGGAAAAGAATCAGCTCTTGTCGCGTATGAAAAACAAGGATCTGGAAGCGGCCATCTTTGTAATTCTATTTCGATACAAAGGGCAATACGGAACGAGAACATTCCTTGGTGTTAGCAAACTGAATGCTGACCAAAGTGTTTGACATTCCAGCTTCCCGGTTTCGATAGTCTGTGTGATAACAAAAGATCAAAATGGTGGAAGAAAGCAAAGAGGGATATGCGTCAAAGCGGTCTGCTTCCCAAACCAACCAAGCGGCAGAGGTCTTGCTATTACTGGGAGCAGAGCAACGAAGACGACAGCGACAACGATTCTACTTCCAGTGGGTCGTTCGACATGGATTGGTCCAAAATTGACGACGATGGGGCATCATATTTCCCTTTTGCAAGTATCTACTTAGTGGACCCACAGTCTTTGTTCGTCCCGGTGAAGATGTATCATGGCTGCCCAAAATAGAGAACTTGTTGCTGTCCTGAGGAGTTGAGTTCGGAAGACTGCTGCGAAGAAAGCATCACAGCCCATCTGCCAGAACATGGCAGATCTAGGTTGCGTCCAGCCTTGCGATCTGCCTTGCTACTCGATGGAGGTGTGACTGTTGTGTACAGCGGCTACGAGGGCCATTTCACGGAGGAAGACAAGGAAAGGGATCCATATGGATCCGCCGACAAGGATGAAGCTCAGCTTCGTTTTGACGATCTGAGGGGATGCTTTCTGGGAGTCCACGGTTAATTATCGGAATGAAGAGTCATCGCAGCGGACTTTTCAGTGCGCGAGAGCTGTCCCTTTTGTGAGTGTCTCCCATTGTTGCTACATGTATAACATATAAACTAGTTTCTTCAATGTTCATTGCATCTGTGCCTTCTGTGTAATCTCTTGCCATTACTGTACCGGTGAGGTACGCCTCCTCTGGAGAATCTACGCAACCAACCCCATCCCAGTGACAAGCAAAAGATCCGCAATTTAAGCGGGAGATCCCTTCGAAAGGGCCGGAAATCACGATTTTATGAATCTAACCAAATTGATCAATTCGAAACCTAAATATAAAACCGAAACCCAAATATAAAACCGAAACCTAAATATAAAATCGAAAGCAAATTACTATGGTAATTAACTAGTAAAATCAAGCCGAAACCAAAATATAAGATCGAAACCAAAATATAAAACCGAAACCTAAATATAAAATCGAAACACAAGTATAAATCGGAATTTGGTGTAAATCGCCATTTCGGGCCCTTTCTTCCTCCAAAGGACGCTCGGTACCTGGTACAAGTTAAAAAATTCGATGTACTGGAAACTATCATAGCGATTTCCCGCTTCTCAAACTGTGACTGGGATGAAGAAAGCGACGTGACTGCTCAGAAGCCTTGACCCCAAAGACAGTTCGATCCAACAGGATCTCGCTGTGGAGACGTTCATTGTGAATATGCATCATTGCTGGTCAAGGAGAAATTGCCAACTATGATTTCAACGATCCTGGCTTTTCATCCTGTTCTGAATGTTTTCAAGGAAACACGGGTTACCACGGCGTATCCATGGAGGTGAATACCAACAAGTATGGCAGATGGGAAAATGGAGCCAAAAGTGGAGGCATGATGATTGAAATGGAGAATCCCGAGTTGTTTTACGTGTATGGCGACGATTGTTGGATCATCACAGAGGCAGGGTTTGAAAAGACTCTGAACTTTAAGAGCGCAGTGGATGAGGGCACTGTTTCCTTTGACTTCTTTATGAAAGATATCGATATGACGGGCGATGTCGGCACTCAGGCAGAAATCTTTTTGTTTTGGGATGGTGCTGGTGACACTGCTTTGGGAAGCAATCCCCGATATGTGAGCAGCATAGCTATGGCTTCCGACTACCCACTGAAAACATGGAATTCCTTCAGCAAAACTTTCAGTTCAACTTCTGACACGGCCGCCACAAGCCACACATTGACCATTGGAATGGACATGCAAGCAATGAGGTTAACTTGTGAACCCCATGAAAGCGACAATGGTCAGGGAAACAAATACGTACTCCGCATCGACAATGTCGAAGTGACAACCAAGACAAGTAACTAGCTAGCCCGTTTTAATAACTTAATACATTAGATAAATGATACCGGTACGAAACGACTCAATACCTGATGGTCATCTCTGACGAGGACAACTTGCTTCTTTCAAACAAAGTGAACCAAAACCTGCCCGAACAAGCACCTCAGAGTTACTTTCCCCATGACCCTGAGGATCCTCTCCTCTAGAGGCACTACCTGTTAGCTAGAAAAAAGTTACTATGGGAGCGTCCTTGGGAGGGTCAGAGTATGAGACTGACAACCCCACCCAAAAGAGGCTGAAGAGAAGATCTAATCTTTAGACGAAGACTTTTAATTAAAAAGCTATTAAAACGACGGAGGATGCACAAACGCACCAACGCCATGAATGAGCAATAGCGAGGAGATCCTGGTGGCTGGAAGCGAATCGAATCGTTCTGCTGGGCTGGGGATCGAGGCTCCTGTGTAGTTTATCACTAGCGAGCTGGGCTTGGTGAGACCAAGTCACCCATACCGGTACAATTACATGCATCTACCCATACTACATGTACACGCAGCTTCAATTTAGATCAAGCCATGACAGACGATTTTGGCACACTGGCGAAAGTCTTGTTGTTTTGGGATGGTGCTGGTGACACCACTGTTGGAAGCATTCCCATTTATTTAAGCAATGTTGCTTGGAATTCAAACTACGCCCTGAAAACATGGAATTCCTTCAGCAAGACTTTCAGTGCCAGTTCTGACACAGCTGCCACAAGCCATACATTGACCATTGGAATGAACATGCAAGCATCGAGATCACCCAACACTTGTGAACCCTCTGAAGGTGAAAATGGTATGGGAAACAAATACATACTCCGTATCGACAACAATTTCAAAGTGACAAGGATGACAACAAACTAGTTAGCTAGAGAAGTTTCTAATCCAGTAGAGCGATAAAGCAATGGTACCATGCAACTCAACTCAATGAATCTCTAGTCTTTGCAGACGAGGACAGCTCAAAGGAACCCGAATCGAATCTGCTAACGACAGCCCAATCCGTGAGGTTTCCTCGCGACTTAATGATGGGGGTTTCAAAGGGGGCTAGTTAAAACATTTTTTGGCAGGGCTTTACTATGAAAATATCAGTGGCAGGACCAATTTTTCAATCAGGTATACGGAGGCTTTTGAGCAGGTTGGCACAGTCATGGTAAAGCACACACCTATTGTTGTGTACGCTGAACGAGGTAGATCTGACAAAGACAGAACCGGCAGCTGTGAAAAAGCTATGGAGAGAAAATGAGATGGGGCGATCTACACCCGGTAATCTGAGAGGGGGAACAGGAGCTTGTTGCTGCATTGCTGCTGTGTTCAACAACTGTGCAAAATTGGGGTACCAACGCGCTCTCCCCACCCAACACGAAGCACCACTGAGGAGACAGACGCGAACCACAAGACAGAAGCCCAACTGGTGCCGACATCATAAGATTGAATCATTCCTTCACTTGCCCAAGAGATACTTCACCCAAAATGCATAAAACTCAGCAACATCGCCGTTGCCTTGTTGCTGGCTGATTGCTCCTGTTGCTCCTGTTGTTGTTGCCGTTCGAAATTTCCTTGTTGCCTGTTGTTGTTGCTTTGATTCCTGCTGCGGCTGTCAAGAGGCTGGCTCAGGTTCTAGTGGCCCATGTTAACCGGCAAACAGCATGGCTCACTCCTCCCAAGATTTATGGATCACTTGGCACACCACTTGCACAGCCGTGTAAAGGAATAGCATAAAGCACAGCAATCCATCACAACCACAATGGTACTGGACGTCCAGTGGTAGCTCCATTTTGCTCCAGTTGTTGCCGTACCGGTTCTTCGATTGCTCCATCCTCATTGTTGATGTGGTCTTCATTATTTGTTGACTATCCTCATTGTCAATGTCTTTTTGAACGTGGAGATTAGATAGTGCGAGTGGCTGGATAATGGCTACTATGATATGGAGCGAAGCCTTGAATCCAATCCTCTTGAACGAACCGTTGAATCCCTCTCTACTCTAGCTAGACCGGCGGCATTGGCTGGCTGAACGAGTGGAGGAGTGAATCGGTTGCACCACTATTGTCTCCCCTATCAAGCCTCACTCAAGCCGACCGTCTCCGGTGCAGAATGGAAAGCCATCCCTCATCATTGAATCCTATGGACCATGGGACGGCAGTCAGTTCTCGGCCGATGACAGTCAAGTTGATGGAATTTGTCTTCTTCAGTTCAGCACAGAAAGCAAAACCCATATTTATTTCTTGTTTTCTCTGCTGTACAGCCGATGGCCGATGAACGAACGTTTCGAGCTAATGCTATGGATAACAAGAGGCTGGTGTCGACGACAAATTTCTATTTACGGAGGACCAGCTTTCAATTGCTATGGACGAGGCTCTTTTAAATCCAACACTATCACCAGCCCGGGCAAAGCCGTAGTGGAGCTCTTGAAGACAACAGTCAAGCTTTTTGCCAGTAATAGTAGGAAAAATTCAGGAGTTTGGAATGTCCATTCTTGCCAACACTGCACAGAGGCAGAGGGATATACTTCTAATAGTTCATTCTATCTGAAAGCTACCATAAAAATGGAAGTTGCAGTTCTAGTTGGAACTACTACTGCAAAGAAGTGCAGTGTGTTGGATGGCATTGTTGTAATTGTCTCACATCCTACATCAAAAGTGACATCGTTCCTGGTTCCTTGCCTGGCTGTGTGTTGCACAATTGGTTGTTGCCAATAGATAATGCTTGTCGACGGATAAATCGCAATGGTAATGGCTGCTGACTGGCTGTAGCCGATGCAGTAGTGATTGCTCGTGGATTCCAACAACTGTGCCATACTTGCCCACATACAATGTACACCAAACTCTCTTCTCCAACCACTTTTATTGCAGTGTTTGAACCGTTGGTATCCTAGTTGGCATCGACACTATCCATACCACCCAGCCACAGTACTTGGTTGTTTGGGCCTTATCGTGGAGAAAGTCTGACTGCAGTGTGGTCTCAGAGCAATTTTCTCACATCCTACAACTTTACTGCTGCAGTCGCCCATTTTGTACTCTAGTTGGGATTCCTATAAGGCCTACCAGGTCTGGCAATTACAGGGCACTGCACTGTGTCTGTTGTGATCAGTAATTCCTTGCTTCAATTGCAACAATTCCTCTTGGATTGTAGTGGAAGGGACGAAGCCACAAGAGACAAGTGATGACGCGATGACGGTGTTTTATCTGTGGTGGTGTGCATATAAAAATGTCAAATTGGCATCAAACCCGTTCCCTCTTCCTTTGCTCCTGGGACTGTACTGGTACAGCTACAGCAGCTGCTACATTACTGGCTAAAAGGAAAACTGTCTAATTGGCATCAAACCTGTTCCCTTTTCCTCAAATCTCAAATTACAGCTTCCCTTTACTAACTCAGCTGGCTGTGATCTCCTTGGCTGTGATCTCCTTGGCTGTGATCTCCTTGGAGCCTCACCCACTTTCCGCACCATCATGCATGCATCTGCCGTGGATCCCACGTTTGTTCGAAAAAGGCTGATGGTGGTGTTGATAAAGAGGTTGCTATAGTGTTGAGTGTGTTACTACTTGGTTGTTGTGGTTGATTTTAGTAATCTGGTAACTGGATAGTCATAAATCGCTACCACAGGTCATTTTCGGTCCCCTCAAGCTAGAGGGGGATCTATCTCACGCTAGATTGCACTTGACATGGGAAAACAGACTTCGGAAGTCTGAAACAGGATGTACCCTTGGGGCATGGCCCCTTGGAGGCTCAGACCTGCCGTTCACCAAACGGCCCACCCTATGGTCATGTTGCCTTTTTGCAGATTGTTAGTAGAGGACTTTCGAAACCAGTCGCTGCTCACAGGCCCGTTCTGGATCTTCGTCAACATATCGGCCAAATTGCTCTCTGTATTCTCATAAGTGATGTTTGCCATTCCTGCAGCGACCCTTTCACGGACATAGTGGTATGCGACCGAGTTGCTCTTTTTCTTCACAGTAGACTCCGGGATGCTCGAGTTCTTGATCACGGACATGTTGTCCGCCTTGACGTGAGCCGGGCATCAAGGGGAACTCCCATCACTGAGCTTGTACCGCAAGCCCTCCACAATCTCGATTCCAACTTTCATCGCCGCGAACTCAGATCCAAAGGAGGAAGTTTCAATGGAGCCCTGCTTCTTGCTGTACCAAATAATTGGAGACATGTTAGCAAAGACGAGTACACCAGTACGCGAACGACGTGTCACCTTGTCCCCAGCATGGTCAGAATCCACAAACATGGTGATTTGGATTGGTTTGCCGAGAGGCTTCGGCATGTCTGGAGGTAAAAGCTCTTTCGCATCGGCATAGAAATCACTCCAGTCAGGTCGCTCTGGTTCCACATGATTCACATAGGAAGGATCAAAAACAAGGTGAGAACGACTGTGCTGCTTGAGATATGCCAAGATATGAAACACAGCGTCCAGGTGCCAACTCGTGGGGCTGCACAGTATGAAGCCATGATTGAAACCTCGGTGCAGATGTCAATTCTTCCGAGTTCCACGGCCCATCGTAGCACTCCAATCTGCTGTTGAAAGTAATTTGTCCACTCGTCATCACAAAGGTTTGAAACATCCAATCCGGGGTGTAATTGCTCGGTAACACGAAGTTGCTTTTGACTTGAGCGTCTTCCCACGTTGCTCGAGCCATGTCTCCACATTTTGACAGCCTCCTTGACATACTGTTCAGATCCCATTGACCAAAATGGTTTGTCAACGCCAGGGACATTGTACTCCTTGACTGAAGCTCCAAGATACTGAGTTGGCTTTCCCAGGGATCCTGGTTCAGCAGGAAATGCTGAACCAGGTAGCAGAGTAAGGTATTTGGGTAGTTGACAGGCAAAGGAGATCGTCTGTGTATACCAAGATATACTCATAGTATTCCCTTCCATCAGGCCTGGTGGCGGCACGAAACCAGACATCATTGTCTGCCTTACAAGAGGTGAACCCAGGTTGTCTCGCAGAACATCAGCTAAGTGGGCCCTCCATGCTGCTCCACTTGATTTGAGGCCATACAGGGCCTTGACGACCTTTGCTTTGCGTCCCTCAAATGGGCCAAATTCCTTACCGCATGTGATAAAGATCTTCTCTCGAACTGGGGCATTCAAATATGCGTTGCCAATATCAGCGGCAATATGTCCAGATCGTTCAGGCTGCAATCAAGAAGGCCAGTCGTACACTCTCTCGACTGACAACGCTGGCGTAGGTGATGGACGAAGGTGGATCGGTCATATGCCCCCCAGCAACCAGACGTGCCTTCCTTGTAAAGTCGCTTTTAACATCAAAGACCATGTGACAACGGATGTGAGTGTGTCCGACTGGGTCAGGGGCATCCTCTTCCAAGATTTCAAAAGCTTTGCCGACGGCTGCCATCTCTTTCTTAATGGCATCATGCCAAAAGGTTGTACCAGTCTCCTTGTCAATCTCAAGGGCATGCTCCACCGTTTTGGGAAGCTCAACCCCATATTTCTGTTCCTTGCGAAAGTAACGCTTCGCAACAGCAGAGATAATCCGATTCCGCTTCTTGAGGGTGTAAGGGACCCACCAAGAGAAAGCTGGCTCTGACTCCAAGCCATTGTTCTGGGCATACTCTGCCGTATGAATCAGGTAACCATCTTTCATGTCATTAAGGGACTGCCATGAGTGGGTCCCATCCTTCCACTGACACAAAAGTTCCACCCTTTGGTGGTCCGTCGCAAAGTCTTCCTGCCATTTCGATAGATGTAGGCGTCGTCCCCTGAAACAGCGTGTCCATCCTTCACATGGTCCAAGATATCCGCAAATTCAAACAAAGTGTAGCCGTCATCATCCACCTGAGCATTGATAGACTCTGCAATTATGTTGGCCGAGTAGGCCTCGGTCTCCCACTGTCAAACTCCAGCCTCATAAATGGAAGTATCAAGCAATGGGTTAGAATTCGAAAGCCAATCAGTTTTCCATCTGTAGTTCCTCTTGCGCTTGGCGACTGTGCCATAAGACATTCTGTCTCCCTGTGGGACACAAACACGAGATGCAATGTACTTATCGAAGGCCTCTGTTGCATCTCATCTGCTTCGACAACTCTAGCAGAGGATCTGGGTCTCTATCATCAATTGGTCTCATAATACTCTGGTATTCTTCATCCTGACGAGATTAAGCATCATCACTGCTGGCCCAAAACATAACGCTGCCAAGGACTTCTTCAAGGATTCTGTGAATGTGCCTCTTGGTTCACATCTCCGGGCTCAGCTTCTCCCTGGTCTGATAAGGGGATGAACAGATGTCCTATGAGACAAACTGCCCTTCTCGGTGAGGATCTCGGGCACACATAGCGTCCACCAATAGTCAGTGCTGGGGCCACAGTAGCGACCAATGCGCTTCTTTCCATTGACTCGCCCTGTCTCTCAGGATAAAGGTACAAAACCCAATCATCCATCCAAACTCACAAATATGTGAGATGCAGCAGTGTCCCCTGTCAAAAGAGTAGCGGGACTTGCCATCAAACTCTCGGATCGTAATGCGGTATGACTGCGATCAGCCCGCAGAAGACGAAAACACATGTCCCAAAGGCATTCCAACTTCAGTAGTCTCATTGTTCTTCTGTAAGTTCTCTTTAGCTCTCGGATTAGGTCTTCCGCAAGTTCTGGTTGGGTGTGTAAGCCTAACTGGATGGATAGGCACTGGACTCGTTGTGCCTTTCGTCGAAACTCTCCCATGGTAACTCTTCGCGTTGTCTGGGATCAAACTCTTTGTATTCCAATCTTCTGGAAAAGTGAATCTAAGGTCAAGTTAGCCTCCGACTTGGTCTTCATCGGTCAACATGGCACCAATGTAAACGGTGGGCAGTAGACCTGGGCACACCTGTTTCCCAGGAGGGAAGTGACCTTGCCGTAAACAGTGTCGGTATACATTTCAACGTTGAGCCGAGGATATCTGAGTTGTACGCCAATGCTTCATCCTCCGCCTCCACTCGCGTGGGTGAAATCACGAAACGCTCGCTGAGTTGTGTTCCGATGGTTTTCTTGGCTGCTTCCAACCCAATATTCCACCGCTTGGCAAGTGCTTCCGCTGACACGGCTCCCTTCCTGGTAGGGGGTTTCGTCTGTAGCAGAGATCTGGGCCTGAAGGGCTGGCCCAAGACTGTTGACGTCAATTCACGGATGATCTTGATTCCAGAATTGACCTGATCGACTGAATTTCCTATTCCGTCCCCTTTCACTTGGCATGTCCGAATTCAAAGCGGCTCTGAGAGAGGACTCGAGGTAGCCGATGGGGATCTTGAGGTTCCAAGGAGATTCGGATGTCATGTGAACTGAACGAAGTGATCTGGAATTGACTTCATGGGCGTGGGTTCCGAACCTGGAAGTATGAGATAAACCGTCCAGTTGGAGGGGGATTCGTAGGTCACCACAAATGAGGAGTGGGATTCATTGGTCTGTCTTCAAACGGTAGGTGCAACAGTGGCACATCGTTGACAACTAACTGGTGATGTCGCAGCTGAGCTGGACAAATGAGATTGTTCTGTAATGACTTGATAAGCAAAGATTGATGAAAGAATAAAATATAAATTTGAGATGTGGAGTGGGTCGTCATAAGCCACGGCCACAGTTACAATTGGTACTTCGTGTATGGTTCCAAGATCAGTTGAAAACCCTTCGACGGATATAGTTCTCCCGTGTCATGTACCACGTAAGCACTTTCCCCAAAGGAACATGTATCGGCATGGCTGTCAAGCTCAATCCGAGATGATGGCAAATGAGTAGCAACGGATCGCAGAGTGCGAACAGCAGAGACTCATGCTCGCCGATTCATGGCATTGCCCACGCTAGATCACCAGGAACATCAGTCCGGATCGCTTCTCGGCTTGCAATTCGAGACTTGGGACTGGGTATCTGACAACTGGTCTGCAGCTCGGCAATCTTCCGCTTGTCACCTCGCGGGCGTCCCTAGCCTGTTGCTGCTGCGCCGATGTGAGCTGAGCCCACTCATCGGGATGGTAATATCTTCCTGGGTTATTGGGGTCAAAACCCCGGCCTTCATGGCCTCTACCACGGCCTCGTCCCCTGCCTCGGCCTCTTCCATAGCCTCGGCCTTGGGATCTACCACCGCCACGTCCTCGTCCTCTTCCACCACCGCCTCGACCACGGCCAGACACAGATGAAATATTTCTTGTGGGTCGAGTGGGTTCAGCGACATCAAGTTGCTCGGCTAAGTAATTCATAGCCTCCTGGAAACTCTCGCGTAGATGCGGAGTTGCTTGAATGACGGACTTGGCGGTCTTGAGGTTTGGGTCTGTAATGCCGGACAGAAGCTTGCGAATCTTGCGGCTCTCAGTAAAGGTTTCACCAGCGGTTTCCAGATCGGTGAAGGCCTTGGTAAGCCTTTCACAGTAGCGCTCAAAAGTGAAGTTGCGGGACTTCCCATCAAAGAAAGTAGTTTCAATGGCTCTATCCGCGAATGCCTTGGTACGAGCCTGAACGAATCACCAAGATAGTGAACCTTCATGGCCAAGTAAGTGCTCGACCGTTCTGTTGCGCTGCACAACGTTGGACCCATGTCCAACCAGGTCCACCGTGAGTAACCGACCGAATGATGGCCCAAACAGCCTGATTGTCTTGTACGAAATGAGGTCCGGCATGTCTTGTTCTTCGGACCAATTCTTCAGGATGCGATGGAAGGCCAAAACCTGGGTCAGCCTCATCTGCGGTGTCGGTATCAAGTGCTCCTGGCAAAGTGACTTTGGATCTCGTAACATAAGCCAGAGGGGCACCGCAAACGCCTCGCTTGACATTCAGAACATTGTCAATAGACTCCAGACTCGTCGGACATCTTCGACCTTCAAGAGTTGGGAGGATCCGCAACATCAATCTCTTCTCGTTCGGACTCGTATAAAGCCCAAACTCTATTCAATCTCGCCAAACTGGCTTGGTTGGGAGTGAACTCACGCTGGATTCGTGTCATGTGAAACTTGTAGAACCGTAGTTGTCTGAGTCGCTTCTCAAAGACAAATCCCAGCTGTCGTCCACGGTTGGGAACTTCTCTGGGCTGAACTGCTGCAGCAGCTTCGGCAGTGCTGCAGCCGCAATGGCTGGATTGGGAATGGTACCACCTGGTTCCTCACGTTCTCGCAGATGCTCTTGATATCAGCATCGGTAAAGGTATCGAGTGAGACGAAGGCATCCAATCCTTGATCATTCAATGCTGTCCTCGTGGCTAATTCGGCAATACCGATGGTATTCTGTAGATAGTTGTCATGGCTGCAAGATTGCCTGCCATATTCGCCTCCAATTATTCTTCTCTTGCGGTATCACTTGGATGAGCAACAGTTGTTGGGTCTTCTTCTCTGCTCCTATTCCAACAGCAAACTGTACACACCAGACAAGTAAGGCTGTATTCCACGGAATGAGCTCTGCACACCCAGTCTGTGGCAGTCTAGGCCAAAACTCTTGGATCAGGCGTCCCCTCTCCTTTGGCTCAATCGATTTCTTTGGTGACAATGAGGCAGGAATTGATCGATTTCTTTGGTGACAATGAGGCAGGAATTGATCCAGACTGGAGGGATCAATATTCCAAGTCCAAACCTCTGCTTCCCACTTGGAAGTCTCTATCTCTCGCTCCACTTGAGAGAGCCCCTTCTTCTTGAGAGGTCTTCTGTTGCTATGCCGCTTGGAGGTCTTCTCTTCTTCTCTTGTTCCTCTGCCGATTACACTGGCAATGAGGATCTTTTCTTCTTCTCTCTTCTTTCTTCTCGACAAGCGAACGACAGTAGCGTCGCGTCGTCTTCTTCTCGTCGTCGTTCGAACGGTAGCTCCGAATCGGTAGCTTCGAATCGGCGACAATGGCGCTGCTTCGAATGAACGAACGACTCCTTCTTCTTCTTCTTCTTGTCGCTCGCAACGATCGGTGTTCTTCAGCACTCGCGACAACGTAACGACAATGGCGCTGGCGTTCGAACGATAGCTTCGAACGGTAGCTTCGAACGAACGAACGAAAGCGCTGCTTCGAGCGGTATCTTCCAATCGTCGACAATGGTAGCTCTTCTTCTTGTGCTTGTCGAACGATGGCTCTTCTTCTTCTGGTTAACGACCGATCGTTGGTAGTAGCTTCCACGCCTGATAAGCCGAAAAAGGCTGATGGTGGTGTTGATAAAGAGGTTGCTATAGTGTTGAGTGTGTTACTACTTGGTTGTTGTGGTTGATTTTAGTAATCTGGTAACTGGATAGTCATAAATCGCTACCACAGGTCATTTTCGTGTTCCAGCACGCCACAGCCGTGGACTTTGATTTGTTTCCACGACGTGTTAAACAGTTAGCGCTAGCCTTATTCTATTCAGCCTCCAGCGACACGAAACCTGCGGTGATCAAACAGGCAAGCAGATGGCGGCCCTCACAGCACAACACAAATCTCCATTTACAGGTCGGGAAAGGACAAGGAGAATTCAATCAAAGCCAAGCCAAGCCAAGCCAAGCTACGGTAGGCTAGCAGTCTACTAGCTAGCTAGCAAGCAAGATGGCCAACCAGGAAGTGATTGAGCTGTCGGTGGACGAGACGAACAAGTTGCGTGCGGAATTGGGCTTGGCACCTCTTCGCATCGATGGCCATAGTACCAAGAAGGAATCATTATTAGCCGCGGACAACAATCAAGGAGAAGGAGAAGAAGTGTTGGAATTGTCCGTGGACGATACGAATGCACTCCGCGCCAAATTGGGGTTGCCTCCGTTGCGTTCCATCAAGGAGAATATTCAAGACGCCAATTTGAAGGCCAAGCAAGAAGAAGAAGAAAAGCAAAAGGCAGCAGCGCAAGAACGATTGGAAAATGATGTCAAAAAGGGCATTGCCAGTACGTTTACGGCCAAGTCTCTGGGAGAAACCGAATCCACCGATGTCGCATCGTGGGCTGCCAAATTAATGCGACAACAGCAATCCAAAGAAGAAAAAAAGAAGAAAAAGAAGGACAAAAAGAGCAAGAAAAAGAACGATGACAAGTACGACGCGGACGACTTGAAGGGCATGACTGTCTCTCACGCCATGGGCGACTTGGAAGCCGGTTCGACCACGGTCATGACATTGGCCGATGCTCCCATTTTGACCACCAAGGAGAGCAATCCGCAGATTGTGACGGGCTTGAATGAAGACGCTACTCAATTGGAAAATGTCAATTTGGCAGAAGCTTCCAAACAACAAGATGGATTGCGCAAAAAGCGACAACTCGAAATGGGCATGGGACGAGCCGGTGGATACGCCGGGTTTGACGATGATGAATTTGTCGAATTGGGAGGAACCGGAGCTCCTTCCAAACGGACGCGAGGAGGCGGCGATCCTGCTACTGGTAGCAGTACTAGTAGTACTAAAAAAACAGGCAAGGGATTCCAAATTGGTGACGACGCCAATGCCAACGATGCCAAAGCTGGCACGGATATGTTTGCCGCCATGGAAGCTGGCAAGGCCATTTCCTTGGAGCCGATGCAAGCCGATGTACAAGCCTCGGATTTCTTGACGGAACAGGAAGACTTGGAGTTGAGAGGCAAAAAGGAAAAGAAAGCCAAGAAAAAGGAGAAATTTGACAAGAAGAAGAAAAAGAAGGATAAGAAAAAGGATAAGAAAAAGCATCGCCGACGACAGACTGAAGACGATGATGACGACAACAGCGAGGTGGAAAACAAGGAGCCAAGTGGCAAATCCTTGTTGGAAGAGTTGGAAGAAACGGCAGAAGATGACGACAAGAAGAAGAAGAAGAAGAGCCGCAAACGAAGCCGACGTGACGATGATGATGACAAGGAAGATGATGTAGAAATGGAAGAAGCTCCACCTTCGTCAGTTCACCCCACGACGGCCGTCAAAAAGGAATCCAAAGACAGCGATGTGGACAAGACGGACAAACGCGCCAAATACGACGCCATTATGGACAAGGGCAATGCTCGTACGCAACAGGCATTTGCCAAAAAGAAACAAAAGGAGGAAGACGACGCCTTGGACGAAGAACCGGACGATGCCTTTTTGAACGCTGCCTTGGCCAAGGCACGTCGGTTGAAGAAATTACGAGACATGAGCGGGGCTAAAAAGGGCGCTCAGGCGGTCGTACAAGCGGTCCAACAAATGATGCCCGACCAAACTCCGTCCTCCGATGGTGTCACCTTTTCAGTCGACGATACGCGCGAATTCACCAGGGCCCTACGAGCCAAATCGGAACAACAGAGTCGTAAAGCTGCTGCCAAGGAAAAGGAAAAACCTGCCGCCAACACAATCACTACAACAACTACGGCAGTCAAGAAGGAACCTACTGCGGTTGTGGTGGAAACAGTCACTACCAAGCCAGATGGAGTAGCAGCAACAAACAACGACGACGAGTTTGAGGAGGACGTGGACATGGCCGAGTTGGCCAAGGAAGTAAAAGACGATGACGAATACAACACGGGCAACAACTTTTTGGAGGGCACCACTGGGAATACTGTCGCTGTTGGTCGAGGATTGGCAGGTGTCGTCCATCTGTTCAAGCAAACGGGAGATCTCACCCGCAAGAATGCCGGCAAGGAAGAAATGAGAGGTCGCGCCAAGGATGAAAGGACGTACGAAGATTACGAAGCAGTTGACCTCAAGTCAGTGGTAAAGATTGACGAACGCTACGCTACCGACAAGGACAAGGATCTAGCCAATAGAGAAGTCAAGCTCGAATATCGCGACAAGCATGGACGGTTGTTGACTCGGAAGGCAGCCTTTCGTGAGTTGTGTTATCAATTTCACGGCCATGGCAGTTCCAAGCGCAAAGTGGAGAAGCGTCAGAAGCAAATGGCTCGCGAGAATGCCGAAGCAAGATTGGCATCTCAGCAATCGGATGGTGGTCCGGGTACATTTGGAGCGCTCAAGGCTACACAGAAAGCCACTGGAAAAGCCTTTGTGGTGCACAAGACGTGATTCATTTGCTTGAGCGTCTGAGTCGATGCGATGACAGCTTGGTTGGACCGAATGAACGGAGACAGTCTATGACTGTTTGGATGATTTATCACTTACTTGAGTTGGTACGTAGGAGTGCTTGTCGTTATTAATAGAGCCTCTGCTGAGACTTGACTTTGGAACTTATCCTGCCTCTCTTCGAGACTGAGAGATAAATCCTTTTGGCTCGAGGGGTGGTGTGCTGGGATTGTTGTGGACGGACGAGAATAGAATCTAGCTACGGTAGGATGGGTTCGGTGAAGAGAAGGAAAATCGACGAGGAGAAAATGGTCGCCTTTTATGTGAGGATTATCCGAAGGATTCTAATTATGTGTTTCTATTACTTGTTGTCACTGTTGCTGTGTGTTATTTCCATGACTGGACCTGGTGTGAAATGTACTAGTAGAGTGATCTGCGCATTAAGACCCACCCCAGATTAAGACTATCCTAATAAATAGAGGTACGTACGTAGGATCCTACGTAGACTCAGTACCAGAGCCTTGGAGGTGCTTCCTAAGGGGCCACGTAGGATCTTACAGGATCCTCCACGAAGGATCCTACGTAGATCAGTACCGTGGAGTCTTAATATGCAGATGAAAAGAATTCGTGTCAAAAGGGGATGGGCAAATCTTGCAATAGCCCTGTATTGTAATGGAGTGTGACTCGCCAAAATCAGTTAAAAAGACGAAATTTGTATTTTTGCAGGAAGATAAATTTAATTGGATTGGATTGTATTGAATTGGATTGAATTAGATTCCAAATAGTACAATTATTGATATAGTAAACTGTAATTCAATGCAATCCAATCTAATCCAATGCAATCCAATCAAATCCAATAGAGAAAAACAGCCAAAGTGAAAGATTGGCTTGGCGCACACAATTTTTTGCAAAAACGCTCTAACAAATTCAACACAGAGCCATGGGCAAGTTTGCTCATCCCCAAAGTGAGGATAATTTCAACTGCTCATAACTCCACCAATAAGTACACTGTGAGGTTGCGAATTTTGTGGCATACTCAACTACATGTGTTCTATCGATTCCCCTCTTTACATGTACTATATTCGATATACAGCCCTGAAAATAATATTGCGCGAAACGGTCGGTCTTAAAGGCCAGATCACTCTAGTCTCCAAGGGCCATGCTACTGGTCAGACCCGGGCTTTCCATTCCAAATAGATGGACCTGGTGTGAAATGTACTAGCTAGTAGTCTCCAAGGGCCATGCTACTGGTCAGACCCGGGCTTTCCATTCCAAATAGATGAATCAGTCCTGGCACTCCATGTTGTTCTGGTCCTGCAATGTAAAAGTCATGGAAGGGTGCCGCCGCTCCATCTTCGGTACTGGTATCGAGTGAGGGATGATGTAGTTTCGGTCGAATTCTGGCATAATCGAATTGTCCGGGAGATCCGGCCAGTATTTGCGGACTTGTTCGTAGAACCCTTGGGCACGTTGTGAATGTGGAATCAAGTCAATGCCGTCTGGTTCTGTTGTGGTCGCGGCATCGATCCATTCGATATCGGGTCCAAACTTGACAGATTGACCACTCCAATCCATGGTGGCATGCACTCCCAACCCCCCTGGTTCTGGAAGAGGATAGACCAAGTGTGTAAAGGGATTCTTACTACAGCCTTCCAACCAAAAATAATTGCCCTTGGCAAAGTATTGTCTTGGAATGGACCAGCAGTCGTCTTTGGATGGTGGAAGCAGATGATTGTTGTAGCGGTGGATGGATTGAGCCACCTGGTGGGCCCATAATCCTGCCGAATCCACGACGGTCCTACAAAGCAAACATGTATCGTCGTCACCCATGGGCAACAGGATTCCATCGGTAGCGTCGAATGTAGTTTGTGTGCTGATGCCGTCTGTGTTGAGTTTGGAATAATGCAACGCCAATGTAGCTCCATGATCCTCGGCATCGGCCAGGAGACTCAGCTTGAACGAGTGTGAATTGATTACCCCCGTACTGGGAGACCAGAGAGCACCCACAGCTTGAACATTTGGCTCCAAGACTCGGACATCTTCCTGGTCATCAATATCTGAGTATCCAGGACGCCATTCCGGGCCGCCTTTTGCTGTAGCTCGGGTATCTTGGATTCCAGTTGCTCCTTTTGGGTTGCCACAATTAGCTTCCCACAATTCTGATACGGAATACTTCTCGATTGACAGTATTCATAGAGCGATAGTTTATGCACTACGCTAAAAGCTAGTGTAAAGATCTTTCGAGTGTTTTGAGTTTGAGAGAATGAAAGTTATGAGAGAGATTAGAAAGCTATGAAAACTAATCAACGAGAGAGATCATCGTCAAGGGATCGTAGATCTGGCCTCCCGCGGGAGACTATAAAGTGTGATAGAGTAGGTTGTGGTCGTAATCCTAGGTATCTTCACGATCCTAAAACGGAACGCGTGGAAGGTTTGTCTAGCATGGATCTAGTAGCGTGGAAGTACTCCACGCTGGCTAAATATCTAGAGCGATGTTTCATCATCAACCTAGTATGACCAGAGCGGTCATTGAGAACCCTGTCTCAAATGACTATTCACGAGAGACTCAGTCATGAGTCGAACTCAAACCCTATCTAGGATCGAGTCGCGAATAAGGCTAAGAGCCGTGTATTGCATTCGCCCCCTGACAAGGGTCACAGAAGGCGCGACAGCAGTCGGACAAGGAGAACATATGATTTAAAGTGCGGGGCACTCTCATGAGATTTGGATGTAGACATGTGCATCGCACGATGGCAATCCTACAAGGGGATCAGGCCTTGTATGGGTGTATATACCTTATGTTCCAAGTCTGGTAGACTGTGCCGCCGTTGGCGGTAGCATGTCGGAGCCGTACAGTGCCATTGTCATTGACTCGGTCTATAGTGTAAGGACCTTTGTACTTTGGCTGACCGTACTTGCGGTGCTGATACTGTTGAATCATCACGGTATCGTTGACATTGTATTGATGAGGGACACGCGTTGCGTTTTCCCTATCGTTGTTCTGTTGGATTAGTCGTTGGCGACGTTCCTTAATGTACTTCCAGTTGGCTTCGAACCGGACGTTGTGAATCGCGTCACGATTGAACACGAGCTGTGCGGGCGTTGCGCGCAAGGTGGTATGAATCGTGGCATTCATTGCAAAGCGAACCGCCGTGAGGACTCCATCCCAGGATCCATTCACGAGTCGTCTTGGCACTTGATGTTTGAACAGCGATCAAGTTACGTATGGTTTGATGAGCACGCTCGACCATAGAGTTGGCTTGAGGGTTACGCGTAGTGATGAACTTGCGACGAAGTTCCATTTCATCCCGGAGTGTCTTTTCGACCTCTGCGCGACTCACGTCCTCTATCCATATAACCTCAGCAGGCCATGGATCCGAGTAAGCCACGTTTGTTCTAGGACGATGGCTACTTCGTCTGCTGCCTTGGAGCAGATCTCTGCAATCTCGAACCATCCAGTTACGGTATCAATCATTGTCAAGCAATGAAGTTGCAGGAATTCTTTTCTTAGATCCCGACGTTGTAAGGACCTATCAGGTCAATACATATCTTTCCCAAGGGTCTTCCTCGCAGTCTTTGGAGGCATCAATCCCATCTTACGCGTTTGTGGTTTGTTATCTGGCAGCTTTGGCAAGCTGACATACGGCCTGCACAGTCTTGCGCAGTCATTTCCAGGTGTAGTGTTGGCTGATGGTTAGTTCTGTGCGGTTTCGCCAGGATTCATCAGAAACCATGGTACCATTCAACTAGCTTCTCTGCATAGTTTAGGTACGACTTTTTCGTCTTAACTACTAAGTCGTAAGACTTATCCCCTCTGGAAAGATTGCTTCTTGTAGTCGTTTGGCAATGTCCTGAGGAGTTTCTTGATTCGTTGTCGTCTTTCTGACGATGTTCGATCTCGGGGAACGAGAGAGGGAACTCGCTAGGGAAGTCCTCTTCGTCTGCAGCCATGAGCTCACATCTCGCTGGCGTTCATTTGTCTGAAGAACCGTCGTTGTTGAGAGATGTAAGTCTCGACAACGCATCAGCGACGATGTTCTGTTCGCCCTTGATGTACTGTAGTTCAGGGCCGTATTCTTCCAGAATAAGGCGCCATCGCATTACGCGATCGGTATTGAAGTCTTACAGGTAGATTCTTGTGTCCGTATGTACAACGATCTTCTGTCCAGAAGAATGGTACGGAACTCTTTTAGAGTTTTCTACGATACTGAGAAGTTCCTTCTCGGTAATGTGTAAGTGTCTGAGCAGGGTTGAGTTCCTGCTGTAGAACGCGATGGTTCCCTTCTGGAAATTACTGCACCTAGATGAGTATCACTCGCATCCGTGTGGATAACGAATGTATCGTTGAAGTCAGGGTAGGCGAGCAAGTTTCTTTGCTGATGATCTTCTTTATCTGGCTAAAGGCCTTGTCGTGTTCCGCTCCTCCATTTCCACTTCGTTGTTTTGGAAGTCAACGAAGCGAGTGGGGCAATACATGTGATCGTCTAATCCATTCTCTGATAGTTAGTTCATCTAGTCCAATGAATCTACGGAGTTCTTTTCTGTTGGTAGGAGGAGCATATTCTGGATCGCGTCTATTTTCTTGGTTATAGGTTGGATCCCTTCTCGAGTAATCCAGTAACCTAGTATTCAAGTTCTCTCTTGCGAAGAAGGACTTGGTAGCATTGATCTTAGTCCGGCTTCTCAAGCCTTCGGAGAACTTCATCCAACTTTTACAACGTGATCTGCTAGATCGCCGTTAGTTAGGATGAGTAGATCATCAATGTATCACGGACGTATTCTAGGTCGTGCATTAGTTTCCCATTTCTCTTGGAAGATGTCGGGACTTTACATAGGCCCATTGGCAACCTCTGGTACATCGTACTTTCCCCACGGGAGTAGATGGTACAGAGTGCTTCGAGTAGGTGAAGTTCGATGTGATAGTATCCCATGTTCAGGTCTCAGACGTTAGCGACTTGAATCCGTCTAGATTCAAGAGCGATTTCTGTATTTTGGGATAGGATAAGGTTTCGCTTATCCTTTTGTTCAGTTCCCGGAATCAGAGATGATCGTACAGATCCATCTTTCTTGGGAATGATAAAAGTTGTGCCGCCCACTCGGAAGGTTCACCTTCTGAGTACTCCTGCTTCCAGAACGTTCAACCTCCATCTTAAGAGTGTTGGTATGACACCAGTGGAATAGGATAAGCCCTGGATGATAGGGTTTAGCATCAGGAGAAGTTCTACTTCGTAGTCGTCCATTTGCACCTTCCAAAGTACCATCGATTAGGTCAGTGTACTTCGTCAGTAAGATGAAGCTGTTCCTTCTCTTCCGTGTTTAACTATCTTGACTTTGGCAAACCTGCCTTAAGTCAGCTTGTTTTATTCGCATCAAGAATCTTCTTGAGACGATATGCACTGTCTAAACAGCAGTAGGATCAGGAATGAAGAAGTTCTCTCTTCTTTGGTGTCGCTGTCTTTCATAGGAATAGATGCGCCGTCCCACTCCACTGACATTGTTAAATCGAACTTGAATCCTAAATCAAGAGAATGTCTCGACCTATATCATTTTGCAATACACGGCTCTTAGCCTTATTCGCGACTCGATCCTAGATAGGGTTTGAGTTCGACTCATGACTGAGTCTCTCGTGAAGTTCATTGAGACAGGTTCTCAATGACCGCTTCATTGCATACTGGTTGATGATGAAAACATCGCTCTAGATATTTAGCCAGCGTGGAGTACTTCCACGCTACTAGATAAATGCTAGACGAATCTCCACGCGTTCCGTTTTTGGATCGTGGAGAGACGTGGATTACTACCCAACCTACTCTATCACACTTTATATCTCCCGCGGGAAGCCAGATCTACGATCCCTTGATGATGATCTTTTCGTTGATTAGTTTTCATAGCTTTCTAATCTCTCTTTAACCTTTCATTCTCTCAAACTCAAAACACTCGAAAGATCTTTACACTAGCTTTTAGCGTAGTGCATTTTGTTAACAAACACAATAGCTTTCAGCACCCTCAACATATTCCTTACCATGAAGATTGCCAAAAACGCATACACCAGCTTCGGGTCTAAGCTGCGCGACAAAAAAATCCTTCCTCTCATCGACCTCGAACGATGAAATCGACGATTCTCGCTCTACACATACAAACTTCGCCTGTTCAAGCAGATGCTAACAGCGCCAAGTACACCTTCAAAGTCCAAATCATCAAGGATCTCTAACTCCACGTCAGACCATCAGTGGGCTGGACGCATGGGAAGGTCTTCGTTGGGCTGCCATTGCTAGCCTACCGACAAACATAAACTCCTCAAGGAAATGACTTCTAGCTCTGCAAAGAGCAGTACGAATCTAGCTGTGCAGCCACCGTGAAATACGTTGAATGCCTTCGCCAAATTGCGAAGTCAACGGGATTCTCCACGCTGTACGTGGCGTGTGAAGACTAAGCCCTTTCCAAGCGCCTTTCCAGGCTGCCTGGAACGGAGAGAGCTCAGTCTTTTTTTAGTGTTGATTTCAATCCCGACTTCTTGAAGTCTTTGGAAAAGGTCATCCTACTATATTCAACGCGATCTGCGAGATCGACGTCCGTTAGGATGAGTTGATCATCAATGTATGCACGGACATTTTCTAAGTCATGCGTGTTTTCATCTTCCTTTGGAAGATGTCGGGACTATTACATAGGCCCATTGGCAACCTCTGGTATCGTGCTTTCCCCGGGAGTACAATGGTACAGAGTTGCTTCGAGTGATGTGACAGCTCGATGTGGTAGTTCCCTGTTCAGGTCTAGACTAGTAGCGCACTTGAATCCACTGGGTTCAAGAGCATGTCCTGATTTTTTGGGATAGGTAAGGCTTCGCTTGATCCTTTGTTCGGTTCCCGAAAATCAGAGATGAATCGTACAGATCCCTCTTTCTTGGGAATGATAAAGTTGTGCCGCCCACTTGGAACGATTCACCTTCTTGAGTACTCCCGCTCGCAGAGACTTCAACCTCCTTTTAAGAGTGTTGTGTGGACCCGTGGATAGGGTGAGCCCTAGTAGATAGGATTTAGCGTCGGGAAGTTCTACCTCGTAGTCGTCCATTCGCAACTCTCCCAAAGTATCCTCGACTGGGTCGAAGCACTTGGTTGAAAAGGCATGAGGCAGTTTTCTTTCCTTATTTAACGGGTTCGACTCTGGCACATCTGCCTTAAGTCTATTTGTTCGTATTTGTATCAAGAACTTCTTGAGACTGATCTGCATGTCGTGACAGCTGCAGGATCGGAATGGAGAAGTTCTCCTTTTTATTGTTATTGCCATTTTCGCAGGGAAAAATGCGCGGTTCACCCCAATGACATGGTAGTGAAATCAACTTGATTCTTAGGTCGCAGAGAGTGTCTGACCTATGATCACGTCTTGCGCCCCCAAGTTCTTGGTGACGTGTAATTCCATTCGATAATTCTATTATCGTGGCACTCAGGAATCACGAGTGTGCCCTTACACTTCGTGCGGGTTTCGATTCCTTCATAGAAGCAGTCCGTAATGTTTGGACGCCCCATGATTCTTCATGAGTAAACTCTTTGCATGATTTGAGTAATTAAGTTCGGATGCTCCTGTATCCAGTAAGCAACAGAGTGTAACGGGTTTTCGTTTCCCTTTCTTCGTCTGTTAAATCTAACATAGACGATAGTTTCGAGGTCTCTTGTCTTGCGACGTTGATGAGTTGATTGGCCATGGACGAAGTTAACGATGCTGAACAGATCGTCAGAGTCTAGTTGAGTAGTTGCTAGGCAATTATCTAATTTGCCGTAGACTTCATTAGTTGCAAACAAATCTTGTTTACTATTTAGTGAGATATCTTCATCACTTAGGTATGAGAAAATCGGAACATGGTTCCGTTGAAATCATCATCCTGGCCTAATCCTCAGACGGAGATCCTCCGTCCGAATGATTGAAGTCGAATTCGGCAAGCGCCTTGTCAACAGCAGCCATCTTCTTGTCCATCATTTGATGGATCCAACAGAGGAGTCGCTCGTTGTCGGAGTTGTCAGACTTGCGCTTGGCAACATGGTTGCATTCGCTTTTCTTCTTGCGATCAGCCTTGACCGCAGCGTTGGAAACCTTCTTCATGAGGACAGAGAGTTCCTTCTTGGTGTAGGTCTTGCGTCGTCGGACTTGCGTTTCCAAGTCTTGTTCTTGTTGTACGCTGGCTTGTTATCGTTGTCAGACGAGGACTGAGACTTGGCCTTGAGCTTCTTCAAGGTCATGCAGTCAGCAGTGTGTGAGTGCTGGACTCGTGGTAGTCGCACCATTTTTTTCGTTCTTGGAAGAGTGGTCGTTGTTGCGAGTAGACTTGTACTTCTTGCTGTTGTTCTTCTTCGTAGGCTTGCTTGGCATCACCGCCTTGTCAAAGTCTTCGGAGGATTCCATGCGTTCGCAGAATCCAATGGTTTCTCCGATAGGAGCTGAGAAAGGATCGAAGTCGTGTTCGTCCATCTTCTTCATCCACGAGCGTGGAATTCCATGACAAACAATGTCAATGACTTCGTCATGGTTCAACGTTTGGTTGGGTCCAAAAGGTGGTAGACGAGGAAGTTCATCGGTGTTCATCCGACTGAGGTTGTTGACATAAGCCCGAGTAGACATATCAGCAGGCTTACGCATCTTGCGGCGCATGAAGCGTTTCTGCTTTTCAAGAGCCTTGTAGGGACAGACCGCTTCGATACAGGCATTTATGCAAACGTAATGTCAGCGTCGTCCAAGCAGG
>CAICTM010000822.1:0-46464 GCA_903772945.1 Seminavis robusta
GGCGACCTTGCACAGGCAAGCTATTGGTGGTTGCCTGTTGCAACCGTCTTCGAAAGGCGTCATCAAACAATGTGAAATGACCTGTGTCTGTAACCGGGCAGCCCCTGCATTGGCCAGTGACAAAGAACACTTTAGTGGCCTCCCGGTTCCTGACTTGCCATGTAGACTGGCTTGAGTTTGCAGTTGAAGTGATGTTGGCGGCGGCGGAAATTGACTCGTTCAAAGGAAGGGTGGAATTGAACGGCATTTCCTGGAGGTGTCTGCCATTGTACCAGGATGTGACATCTTGTTCCTCTAAACTGGCGTCAGCGACAGTTCGAAAGTAGGAATCACAAACAGAGAAGGTCAGCCCATTGTACGTAGATTTGAAAGTGTCCTCCAAAAGAAGCTTCTCATCTTCTCCAATCTCATCAAGACTTGCAGTGACATCAACAAAGACAGTTGTGGTAAAGGTCCTTATCTCTCCCGCACAATCCACATCTTGTCCTTCTTGGATCTTCTCGACACCTGTGACTGTCTCCAGGTTACCACCCTCCTGCAGCTGGACAATCAAGCTGTTGAAGTAGTCAAGGAAGTCGTCATTGGAGAAACCATCAATGCGGATCCCCTCACTAGGGCAGACACAGGAAGAAGAGTTGCCTACCAGACTCCGCTGCAGTGCCTCCAAGGGGAGTCTATCCTGTTTGTTGTCGTGCAGGAGGAATCTCCGCCTGAAGGCATCATCAAACAGGTTGAAGCTTCCAACGTCGCTGACTGGACAACCTCGGCAACGACCAGTCACCATAAAAACAGACCCTGCTGTTGCCCCTCGTACTGCAGTCTCATTGAGATCATTGTTCGCAGCCTGATAATGTGTATTGTTGGAGGCATTAATAGATTTGTCATCGGGAACCCACTGTTGTTGAAGCCGCCGCCGAACAAGGGCTGTGTCAATGTTTACTTCTAGCCTTGCCTCCTGCACATTTCTGAAGTATGGGTCACAGGACCAAAAGGAGAGTTGGTTATAGAGCTCCATGAAGCTCTTCTCCAACATGATTTGATCTTGATCAGAAACTGACTGGAAGTCACCGCTGCGGTTCAATTGGAAGTCAACATAAACATAGGAAGTGAACTCTGATTCATCAACACTGCAGTCTACCTGCTGCCCTTCCATCACTTTGTCCACTGTGACATTGACAGCTTCCAAAAAAACATCCAGTTTCTCCTTCTCAACTTGATCGTTAAAGACAACCTGAAAGTCTGCTGCAGTCACAGGTCCGCCTTCCCCAGGAACGACACCTGCTGGGCAAATGCATGTCCCACGACTGGTACCATCTTGAAGGAAACGACCTGGCTCCAGCGTCAAATCTTTTTTGGCCTTTTGAAGCTTCCTTCTGAAGGTGTCATCAAAAAGTGCAAATTGACTGTTGTCTGTAACCGGGCAGCCCCTGCATTGGCCGGTGACCGAGAAAACTGTAGTGGCCTCCCGGTTCCTGGCTTGCCATATAGACTGGTTGCTAGTGGTGTTTGCATTTGTGGCCCAAGCAGAACTTGACTCATTCAAAGGGAAGGAGGAATTAAGTGGCATTTCCTGAAGGCGTCTCCCATCATACCAGGAGGTGACATCTTGCTCCTCCAGGCTTGCACCCACAACAGTACGGAAGTAAGAGTCACAAACAGAGAAGGCCAGCCCATTGTAGCTGGTACGGAATGTGTTCTCCAAAAGAGCTTTCTCTTGTTCCCCAATCTCCTCAAGATTGACACTGATATCAACAAAGACAGTTGTGGTAAATGTCCTTATCTCTCCCACACAATCGACACCTTGACCCTCTTGGAGCTTCTCGATACCAGTGACTGCCTGCAGCACTCCATCCTCCTGATATTGGACAACATCCGCATTGAAATAGTCCAAGAAATCCTCCTTTGAGAACTCATCAATTTGGTTGCCGTCAGCAGGGCAGACACACAACAAAGTGTTGCCCTGCAAGTTTCGCTGCAGTGTTGCCAAGGTGTGAGATCCGTGCTGACTGTCAAACATGAGGGATCTGTGACGACGAAAAATGTCATCAAACAGCTCAAAGCTTCCAACATCACTGACAGGACAACCACGGCAGCGACCAGTGACTTCAAAGACAGCTCCAGTTGTGGCTCTGGCAACCATTTCTGGCGTTGTTTCATTGAGATTGTGGGCAATTGGTGTTTCTGTTTGGGTTTGGGTAGCGTTGGTGCCATTCTCAGCGGTCCTGTTGGCAAAAAACAGATCGAGATTCTTCTGTGCTTGGAGCTGCCGTCGAACAAGAACAGCATCAGCATTGAGTTCCAGTTTTGCTGCCAACACATTGCGAAAGAAAGGATCACAGGAATGGAAGGAGAGCTGGTTGTACAGACTTGTAAAACTCTGCTCCAAAACATTCTGATCTTGCTCCGGAATAGTTTGGAAATTACTGCTGCTATTCATCGTAAAGTCCAAAAAAACATAGGAAGTAAACTCCCGCACATCCGAGGAACATGAAACATCTTTTAGTTCTGTGAAATCCTCCTTTTGTGGTGGAAGCTCGATCTTAGCCAGTTCTGATAGAAAAGAGGCTATGAATTCCTCCAATGTGGGAGCCCGGAACACTGTAGTATCATCGAGTCTGGGACAGAGACAGCCGTCATCTGTCAATCCCAACCCTTGTCGGAGAACCACACCAGATTTTGCTGTTTGACCTGTTGAGGTGCTTGTTGTTGGTAGGAACACAGAAGAACCATTCGTGTTATCATTACTCGATTGGAAAAGTGTAGTGTAAGGGCCACAATTCCGGCACTCTGCCAGCACTTCAAAGGCCACTATGGTGGTATTTCCAAAGGGATCAAATATGGTGGCAGTACTGGCTTGCGCTCCCGAGACTTTTCTAAAATGAGGCCAGTCGCAAAGTGGAAATACGAGAGCATTGTAGGTTTCCACAAACGTCGTATTGAGGGCAGCCACCACCGTCATGGTCTCATTGGCAATTGTAATGGTCCTGTTGTTGTGGCTGTTGTGATGATTTATCAAATGCCTCCAATCTCCTGGGAGATCAATGCTGATGGAAGTTTCCAGTAACTGGACCAGTGGGTCACAAACCACTTCGACAATGTCAATCAAAACCTCGTCATTCTGCAGATCTCGGTGGCTGCTCTTGGGTGGTGATTGCCGGATGGATTGAATGCCTTGCAGGAGGTCCTCCCATATGGAACCCTTTGTTTTGACGGAGAAGTAATTATCAGTATCATGGTGGCTGTGTGGTTGTTTCGTGAGTATTCGAGACCGTGCCCTCTGTAGAAACGCGTCTTGCAGGCTCGGATGATATCCACTTCTGGTCATTGGCTCTTCTTCTTCTTCTTTTTGTTGTTCATCTTCTTTTAGTTGTTGTGGTTGTTGTCCCTGACCTCGGAGTCGCCTTCCTGATGGCAAAACTCCCGTGATAATATCTTGAGCTTCGTGCTTTTCCTCCACAGCAGTACAGTCAGGGCCTTGGCAGAGACCATGAATGGTGTAGGTAATTTCCACCTCGACCTGTATGACCTCAGGGTTGTTGTTGTTATTGCTGTTTCGTGGAAGTTTTCTAAGGAGGAGGAAGCCCTGGGATTCCGCATGGACGGCGGTTATTTGTGTCATTTGTGCCGGCTCTGAGGCGTCTGTTGTCTCTACCCCTTGCTGCGGTGGTTGGTTGAGGGTATCCAAGAGGAGGGATTCCATTTGGGCAATATCTTGTTCTGGAATCAACTCCTTCATGGCTTGCTTGTTGACTGGCAGCTCTTGCTCGTAGACTTCTGCAGAAAGGTCCAGTCGGTGTGTGAATATCAACTGAGTTTGAAATGTTGTAGTGCCGCTGCTAGTACTACCGGCACTACCGGCGGCATCGGCAGTGGAGGTTGCCAACGCCACAAGGGACAGGAACTCTATTGTTAATATCCGCATCATCAAGGTTGACAGCATGGTTGTCTTCAGCTGAGTAGTTACTTGCTATAGTAGAGCTTGAAGGTAGAAGAAGCAAAGTAATTGTAAGCAAGTATACCCTCTGTGTTCCACTTTCGTGTGTGTGGAAGAGATACCACCTTCTACGGCCTCCAATAGCTGCTTGTGCAGCTTGATAGAATGGTCTGGCTTCCACAGATAATTTCCCTACTGTAAACCCCCGTGTTCGTTTGGTGGTCAATCGAGTCGAGTCATCGAATAGAATGGAACCATTCCATCGACAGCTGGCCACGAAAGCCCTTATCGCACAAGGACCCCATCCATGCAGTTTTGGAAAGACATTCATGGTTCTTGTGGTCATTTGATTAAGTCTCGCTATCTCTCTATTCTCCACCTTCTCCTTTGGTTTGTTAGAACACTCAAGCATGCTTGGATTTCAACATTATTTCTTTCAACACAGTGCTCGAGCACTCTCCTTTCTTGGCTTGACTGTCGTAGGCTCCCTTTGGAGCTACGGTACTGTATGATTTCAATCAATGATGAGGATGGCTCTCTGTTCTGCTATTATGGCGGTGCTCGGATTGACTTGACTGAAAGTAATAGAATTCTATTTTTTAAAAGGCTACTCTGAGTACGACTTGTCCACCGTGCCGCTACAGCTAGTAAGGTGGAGGAAGACAGCAGCAACAATAACGAGGCCAGCCTCACTGGCACCGACACGGACATAAAACCGGAACAACCCAACGATGACGCGTCAATAGACAGCCATGAACATAATAATATTCATCCATCACCAGAAGAAGAAGAAGAAGCCTCAGAAGAACCAACCAAACGCAACAAGCGCACGGTGATGATCGGTGTGGCGATTGTGGTAGTGGTGTGTCTCCTACTACTAGTACTAGTAGTAGTGGTAGGCATTGTTGTGGCCGTCCAGAATCGCAACTGCGCTTCCCGCAATCCCGCCAATGCTCCCGACTTGGCGGCGGTGCTGCTGAATTCGTCGACTCTACCCCACTATACCGTTGTGACGAGTCTACAAGATTGTGGTTCTCCTCCGTCCAAAGCATGGGGCTGGTTGGTGCATCGCGAAAACTTGACACTTCTTCCCGAATGGCGCAAGACCCAACTACATATATATTTGCCATGGCCACAGTCTATAATACTATGCACTGCAAGGACCCAAATGGGATGAATGAATGGGGTCGGAAACATTGGTTGAATGATGCCGTCCACGAATGTCTGTGGCAGTCGAGTAGTTATTATTTCGATTATGTGGAGGAGGAGCAAGAAGAAGAAAACCGGTACAATGAGTATTTCAATGAACTGGGACAAATCACATCGCTGGATCCAGGATACCTTTGGCTCCATGGACGACAATGATAAAATGACCATTCCACCCGAACTGGCACTTCTATCCAACTTGCAACGGGTCGCATCCCAACCAGCATGTTCCAAGTATGGACAACAACACTGGATTTGGTAAACAATCAACTCAGTGGTCCCATTCCGAGCGAAGTTGGACGTTGCGACGAACTGTCGTGGTTGCAACTGATCGAGCTACAATCAACTCTCGGGACAAATTCCGACCGAGTTGGGTCTCTTGACCGACAAGGCGTTGCTTTGAATGGCAATCAATTGACGGGGACACTGCCGGAAGAGCTGGGACTCTTGACGACGAATTTGACAGTGTTGGTGTTGGACCGGAATCAGCTCTCGGGATCCCTGCCGCCCGCGCTCGGTCTCATGAATGCCCTGGAACGACTCATTCTGGGGGATGGCCTGGAGGACAGCGATGGTCCCAGCAACCTTTTTACAGGAACCATTCCCACGGAATTGGCACTCTGTACCGACCTGGATATTACGATTGGATTTGGCCCAGTTGCCCTTTTTGGTGGGAACCCTACCCATGGAATTATCCGAGTTGGCGCTGGAACGCTTGGGGGCGGTGGATTTGCGGGGCAGTGGAGGAATTACAGGGACCATTCCAGAAGACTTGTGCTATCTGCAGAATCCATCCTGTCGGTACGGGCACTATTACAACACCAATTGCTCTCTGCACTTTGATTGTGCTACTACAAGTACAGAGCTTTGTGGCTGTTCGTGTGATTGTTCCGATGGATGAAGAGTTTGGCTTGGTAATCACCAGCCGTATAGTAGTTTATGGTCATGCCTTGCAGCATCTATCTATCCTTCGACTATTCGACGTGGTCTCCGTGTCGGCCCATACTCGCGTTTGCATTGTAGCTATAGATAGACCACACAGTCATTGTTTGGTGTTTAGAAACCGATTTTTACTTTTCAAAGAAAGTATGTCATTTTTCAGGCCCAACGAAGCGTTGTTCATTTGAGCAGCAAGCAACCGAGCCACGATAGCAAAGGGATTGATCCTGCACAGCCAAGCTCGATCATGCAGTGGGTTCTGGATACAATCTCTCCTTATTGTCCCCCCCAAAACGAAAAGTAGGCAGATTGAATCTCTCCTTCCTCTGCTGGCATTGTTCACACTTCACAAGGGAAACGTGGAGGTTGATATCCGGTGAGCATGCTCTGGACACGTGCCAGTCTGGTGATCAGGACTGTAAATCGGTTCATTGAAGCTTCCATCATGCTCTCTGGAAAGTCTAGATAGATAGGAGCCACTCTGGCGAGTGAATGGGAAACTTTGGCAGCCAAACCTTCGTTTCATCCCTTTCCCGCAAAATTTCAATGCGGCCTCCCCGCGGTCCCTTGTCGCTAGAAGGATGTTGTAGTTGTCAGCCAGAGCATCACAAATAGCTCTGGCCACAACTTCCACCTGGAGACACAGTTTTCCTTTCGCTGACTTCTCTCACACGTGCAGCTCGCGGGCTTCCGAAGCCAGGAGTCTTGTATCACTTTAGCTAGACCCCCTTCCCCACTCAGAATTGTGGACTGGTGGTGTGGACCACGAAGGAGGAAAAAGCGAGACCTACAGTAGAACATCGTTACCAGAGGCGATCCGGTCTGCTGCTGAAGACAAATCCATGCTCCCTCGGATCCCTCAGCAGTCCTTTTCTCCGAGCTCTTCGATACGTCAAAGACCATACATGTACGATAGGTGGTTTGCAACGATCTCGATATCCAATTGCTCTCTTGTCGGGAATACGAAGACTCGACTCGGTCACTCGAGCACTGTGCGCAACCGTACCGGCATACGTCGTCGTACAGTATACGGAAGACATCCGAGACAGTTGCGGTAAATACGGTACAGTATCCAAAACAGTCTTCCTCTGGGCTTGCTGCCGAAAAAGAAGAAAGAAAAAACTGTTGCCGGAGTGTGATGAAAGGACATGCACAGATGTGGAACATAGAGCGATCAATCTTTCGGCGTTGAGTTGAGGCACCGCGCACCTCTCTGAGCAGGTATAGCCACACGTATGATGGTCAGCGTTGACAAAAATTCTTCTGGGACTCGAGTGCCTAAGTATTGCAATCCAAGTCTCAGAGTGTTATGAATCCTGCCGTCGCCAACAAATATTCCCTGCAAACTTGGACCCTTCTGAACCTGGGTCTCCTCTCATTGTTGTCTTCGTTCGATCCTCTCTCGCTGAGGTCTACGGTACAAACCAACAAACCAACAAACGACTCTGCAAGGCAGATCGAGCCATGGCAAGTTGGGATAATTGAAACCTTTTGGCCTTCAGATCACTCAGACAGAAGCATGAGCAACAAGCCACTCAACGAAGCTTCTCAGATGAACCATGAAACCGAAAGTCCTCCGGTGAAGCTGTTCGACGACGCCCCTTCAGGAGATAGCGGAACTGGGAGTGGTAGTGAAAGCCCCCCTCCTCCAGAAACTTTGGACAGTGGTCAACAGCCATTGGCTCCCGACAGCGCGCGGACAAACACAACTACATGTACTCGTGCCGGCGGTCGAGTCATAACCACTGTGCTGACTAGTTCCAAGTCTCCTCACGTCGCTACATTGGATAGTGGTCAACAACAAGTGATCGAGAAAAAGGTTCTTTCCACAGAATTGTCCTCAGGAACCCCTAAGCACTCCGGTGGCACTACAAAGATAGACAGCAGAGACGTAGACGACCGAAAACCAGCAGCCAAAGAGAGCCACCAGGTCCAAACAGATGACAAGAACAAACATGACAACAGCAAGAGTAATGATACGATCAACATGGATTCTGCTTCTACTGCGCTTGAAAACCTCGCAGCAAGGTTAAACAACCCTCAACAAACTGGTCAGCTAAAGTTCCTGCCAAAGGAAAAACAGTCACACATCAAAGGAGATCTGGGAGAAAAGATTGCAGCAGACAGCAAAATACCAGCAACGCCAAGCTTCAAAGGAACAAGCCACGACAGTTCTACTTTTGCTGCTCTTTCTTCTGTGGAAGATCGACTGAACAACCCAGGACTTTCATTCTTTCCGTCAAAATCATCTGGACAACACTCAAGTGGAATCATTCCACCCACAGCAGAGCAAGGACAAATGCCTATCACAATTCCTGCCATTGAAGCCAATGCCGGTACTACTGGTACTACTTCAGGCCGTCCATCGCTGACCCAACAGCATGTTCAGCCGCCTGGAGCATACATCAATGTCCCAGGAGAGTCCATGAGACGAACCCTTACTCTCGACTATGGCTTATTTCGTGTGGCTATTGATGATACTTCCACTGATGACCCACGTCCGAAGTCGCACAACAGACCCAGTACCATGGTACTGTGACAAACCAAGGCTCCTTGTTGCGTGATACGGAGGGTGACAATCAGCTACCACTGGCGAACTTGGTGAATGAAGATCCAGAAGAACATACAAGGCCATCGGCAGATCCAGTCGATCTACAACAGCTTCAGCAGAGAGAACAACAGAAGAGGAAGCAGAGGCAGATGTTCATTCTCTTCTTTGTCATGTCGTTAATTGTGACAGCCGTCATTGTGGGAGCTGTGGCAGGAACCCAAGAGAAGGAGCCAGATGTGATTGTCTCCCTATCAACAGATGCTCCTACGGTTTATGGTTCCATGACTCCTTCCGAACTACCATCATTTGCCCCCACTGGAGCTCTGGACTTGCTATTGGATAGTCTCCCAGACTACACTTTGGCCAGCATCAACAATGGCAGTGCAACCCCACAATGGAGAGCATGGCAATGGCTAGCCAATCACCAGAACATCACAAACTTGCCTGAATGGAGAAAGACACAATTGTTTGCGCTGGCTGCGTTCTACCATGGTTTCGAAGGAGAAAGATGGAACCCATTGATAAGGGGCCATGGATGGATGGATGACACCGTGGAAGAGTGTGACTGGTTCTCCAGTGAATTTGGATTGTTTACTATCAGTGGAAGATACTATCAAACTGACAACAATGTCCCCTCATGCGATGACCAGGGGCATTTCGGTTCTCTGAATCTCCAAACCCTGCAGCTCTATGGTCTTGTTCCATTTTTGCCACCTGAGATTGCGCTCTTGACTTCCTTGTCTCATCTAACCTTTCGGAGGAATGGCATGGCTGGACCAATTTTATCTCTGCTGCCAGCAGACTTAGGCATTATGACTGCTTTGGAATATTTGGATTTGTCTTCCAACAGATTGACCGGTCAAATTCCTTCTGAGATTGGGCTCCTGACGTCGATAAACAGGCTTTCGCTTGCTAAAAATTTGTTGACCGGTCCAATTCCTTCTGAGCTTGGGCTCTTGACCTCATTGGAAGCTCTTGATCTCAGTGAGAATTCATTGACTGGCCAAATTCCTTCTGAGCTTGGGCTACTGACCTCATTGGACTGGATTACCCTTACTTTGAATCTTTTGACCGGTCAAATTCCTTCTGAGATTGGGCTCCTGACCTCATTGGTCGACCTTCTTGCGCTTGACTTGAATTACCTGAGCAGTTCAATTCCTTCTGAGCTTGGGCTCTTGATCTCATTGGAAGGTCTTTCGCTCAAAGAGAATGGTTTGACCGGTCAATTCCTTCTGAGCTTGGGCTCCTGACCTCATTATGGCAGTTTTTCCTTTATTGGAATCACTTGACGGTCAAATTCCTTCTGAGTTTGGGCTCCTGACCTCATTATACGTGTGTTGGCTTCATACGAACCACTTGGATGGTCCACTGCCTTCTGAGCTTGGGCTCCTGACCTCATTGAAAAGGCTTAGTCTTGGTGATAACCAGTTAACTGGCAGGGCGCCTTCTGAGATTTGGACGCTTACTGATTTGGATTTGCTGTTGTTGAATCACAACCAGTTCACTGGCCCAGTTCCCACAGAGCTTGGTATCCTGACATCGCTGCAAGAGCTTCGCCTTTATGACAATCAGTTCACCGGTACAATCCCAACTGAAATTGGCATCATGGCATCACTGACATCCTTGGCTCTTCAGAATAATATCTTGACGGGAACCCTGCCTATGCAACTGAATGCTTCCCAGCTGAGATTGAGGCTAGATGGGAATCAGTTCTCAGGAACTGTCCCAGGGAATCTTTGTTGGAACCTATGGTGTGATTGTTCCCTAAATGAAACTCCTGCTGTTTCGACCTGTGCTGACCTCACAGAAGGTCCACCAGATTGGCCTGGGCGGTTTCCAACCACAAGTGCTGCTGTCGTGATCAATAACCGAATGGAATTTTCAGAGGAAATATCATGGGTTTGGCAGAAGGAAACCAATGTGACTGGTGTTTGGGACACACTGGAATCAGTTGGTCCACTGGAGTTCGAATTTTATCTTTATTCCTCTCTCATCCCGGTCAACAATGACACAGCCTATAGATTGATTTTATTTGACAGTGATGGTGATGGTTTGTCCCACGGTTGGATCACTCTAACAGGATGCAATGAAACAGTGCTGTTTTCATTGCAGAGTGGTGAGTGGTTCTCTGAAATCACAGTTGACATCCTGGTTGGTACTGATGGCTCTTTTGACATCCCTGATTCAACTCCACCCGGATGGCCTGGCCCTTTTCCAACCATGCCTGGATCAGTCATGTTCAATCTCTACACCGATGCTTTTCCAGAAGAGACTTCATGGGTTTGGCAGAAAGAAACCCATGTGACTGGTGTCTGGGAGAAACTGGAATTGGGGGGTCCACTGGAGTTTAAGAACTATCTTTACTCCCCTCTCCTCCCGGTCAACACTGACACAGCCTACAGATTGATTGTATCAGACAGTTATGGTGATGGTTTGAACGTCCCTGGTTGGATTACTCTAACAGGATGCAATGAAACAGTGTTGTTTTCATTAATGGGTGGTGAGAAATTTAATGAAACCATCGTTGACATCATGGTCGGAGCTGATGGCTCTTTTGACATCCATGATTCAACTCCACCAGAGTGGCCAGGCCCCTTTCCAACAATGCCTGGATCAGTAATGTTCAATATCCATACTGATAAAGATCCACAGGAAACATCATGGATTTGGCAGAAGGAAGCCAATGTGACTAGTTTTTGGGACGTGTACACAAAGGAATCAGATGGTCCACTGGAGTTTTCAAATTATCTTTACTCCTCTCTCTTCCTGGTCAGCCCCAACAACAGATATAGGCTGATTGTGTCTGACATTTATGGTGATGGTTTCTACGTCCCTGGTTGGATTACTCTGATGGCAGAAAACAAAACGGTGTTGTATTCCTATGTCAGTACGGATGATCTCTTATTTACCAGTGAGAGTGACTTCTCTGAAATCGTCATTGACATCATTGTTGGAGCTGAGGGTTCTTTTGACGTTACCAATTCTATGGCATGATGGTTTCACTTTATGAGTTTTACGTATTTATGAATTCCATGTTGCTGCACATCATATTATATATAAACAACTTTAGAACTGTAACTACAATGCAACTTGTTTCATTTGTGATTGGGCATACTGTCTTGTTGTTGCTATAGTCTAGCTATATAGGTAGTACTGTAGCTAGCTAGCCAGGTAGCACCGTTCCTTGGGAGTAGAAAACAAATACTAAATAGATACGTTAAGGAGCGGGGGGGCGAAGCTAGGCAAAGCAGTGGCTGCGGTGGTGGGTGGCTGTTGTGGTGGGTGGCTGTTGTGGTGGGCGTACGGGGAGAGATACTTTCCCGTGTACCGTACCGGGAGAGATAATACTTTCGCGTTTACCGTACCACCGGTATACGGCGTTGTCATGGTGTTTTGTGGAAGCCAGTGAGGTTGTGACAACATGCCATGGCTGCTAAGGTGTAACGGTAGGTTCCGCGGTTCCTGGAGGGTCAGTGCAGTCATCGGACTCTGGATCGCTCATCCTCACATCATCATTCAATCCATCGATCCTTCCCTTCATTGCTTGAGTGAGTGATAGTCCGTCCTCCCAGTACCATCTATCATACCAGACAAGCCAGTACTAGTACTTACTTGCAGCCCAAGATGAGACGGTCTCCGCAACTGAGCACTCCCTCTAGCAGCAACAACAGCAGCAGATCCAAATCTGGCAATGCTGGTAGCAATGCCGCTATTACTAGTAGTAATGCTAGTAGTAAATACCACAAGAGACGACGCAGTGGTGGTTGGCTGTTGAAGCTGTGGGGAAGTTTGATGTTTGTGGGAGGATCCGTTTGGATTTCAGTCCATTTCTGGGGGGCTTCTTCTACTTCATCATCTATTACTGCTACTACTACTACTACTACTACTACTAGCAATAGCAAACAAAGAAGAGACGAAGCTCTGATTGCTCCTCCTTTTGCTCTTTCCAAAAAAGTCAATGACAATACAAAGCAAGGTCTTCAACAACAAAAATGGTCGCAAGCCATGCAACACAAAAATAACAAAAATAAGAAGAATAATCAAACCAAGACTGGTGCTGGTGACAAAAATAATAATAATAATGATGTGACGCACAATTGGATGCAAAAATGGGGCGGCAAAGGTCACAAACTCCATCAAAAAATGATCAAAACATTTCAGGAAGGGCAGAAAAAAAATCAGACACTCCTCAAATCATCAGCAGCAGCAGCATTATTGTCTAGAAGAAAGGATCCATTTGTTCATCATCCAGGGCAGCAACCTAATATTGCACAAACACAAACACAAGCACAACTACTGAAACCAGAGGAAATCTTGCTGACAGAATTGGAACAACCTCCCCATAAAACTATTCCAGAAAAGTCAGAAGAAAAGTTTGCTTCAGACTATTGGAGCAAACCTTCTTCTCCGCCTACAAAAAAGAAGAATCAACAATCCACAAAACTATTGTATCCCCCCTCCAATAATAATGGCACGGCCCCATTTGCATATGCCTTTTATCTGGGAGGCATTCCTTCGCAAACCAAATCTTGGACTGCCACCATGCGAAAAAGCAATGCGCCAAAGAAACCCAACAAGGACGATTATCGAGGATTACTCTACAATATTCTCGTCAGTGTCAAATTGTTACGGGATGCCGGTAGTCGCGCCGATTTTGTACTCCTCGTCAATATGGTCGACGCTCACACCGAGTTGCCTTTGACGGATGTACGCTATCTACAAGCATTGGGCATTCGCATCCTGTACACACCCTCGACACCCGATATTACCAATGAAATCATGACGGTACCCTTTGAAAAATTTCGAATCCTCGATTTGGTACAGTACCAACGCATTTTGTTTCTCGATGCCGATATTACGCCCCGGTGCAATTTGGATTATTTGATGGAATTGAGTTTGCGCTCTGGCGACGACAGCAATATATTGCAAGAAAACATGTTACTCAGTATGGGCAATACACCTGCCACCGGACGCATTTTCATGGTGACACCACGACCCGGCGATTTCTATCAATTTGTCGATCTCTTGCCCATACGGACACGGGATGCCGGGATTCGCATGACATGGAATCCCAAAGGAGGATGGGGATTTCGACCCACGCATTTTCAAACACTCGAGGCGCCCACGTCGATTCAACATGGATATGTCTTTGAAGGCGGTAATTCCGACCAGGGCATGTTGTACGAATGGATCAAATATCAAGTTCCATTTCGACACTCAAATAGTGGTGTCAGTATTGTCATTGGACCGCAGATTCAAAATTGGAACATGGCCACGACACTACCGGACGATCGAACGTCCTACGAAGTGTGGGATGGAACTGCCAAGGAAGACAATCAAAAACAGTATTTGATACACCGGGCCGTCGAACCCAATGCGCTCTTGGCACATTCCTGTTTGCCACCAGCCGAAGCACAACAATTGGCACAACTCGAACCGGATCGTCCGACGATTCATCCACAAGGAGTCGCACCGTATCAAGATTTTGAATTGTGGACGTACGGAAAGAGTGGAACGTATCCTTGGAATCGACCCATGGCACCCACCGACACGTCCGACGACAGTATTCGTCACGAACGATGGTTTCATATTTTGAAACAATTGGATGCATTGCTCGACATGAATCTTGGATTGAGTAGTGATCGTGGTAGTGATAGTAGTCAGACGTCGGTGCAACGGCGATTGGAAGAAGAGGGAGAAGACGAAATGGAGGAGGAAGGTGCAGGAGGAGAAGGCGAAGAAGAGGGCGAAACGGAGGAGGAAGGTGAAGAAGTGGAGGAAGGTGAAGAAGAGGGAGATGGCGAAACGGAGGAGGAAGGTGAAGGGGGAGAAGAAGGTGAAGCAGAGGAAGACGAGGCCGAAACTGAGGAAGAGGCAAACAACGAAGACGAGGCAAATGACGAGGACGGAGGTGAGGAGGGGGAAGAGGAAGAGGCAAACAACGAAGACGAGACAGACGATCAAGGGGGCGAAGGAGAAACGGACGGTGATGATGTTGAAGGAGAAGAGACGGGCAACAATCAAGAGGATGTAGATGGGGGAGATGACGGCGGCGAAGGAGAAGAGACAGACGAAGAAAACAATCAAGAAGATGAGACTGGGGAGGACAACGGGCAAGGAGATGAAGAGGGCGACACCGACGAAAAGCAAGACTCTACGGAGGAGGAGGAGAAAACAGCCGACAATGACGCAGAAAACGATGTCAACGGTGAATCCAACGCCGCCGATAACTCAGCCGACAATACCCAAAACTTCCTAGCCGAGAAGCCCAAAGATGCCGAGGATCCTCCATCCAACCCGAAATCCAAGAAGGGTGCGAAGAAAGGCAAGAAGAAACAGAAGGAGAAGAAAAACAAAAAGAATAAGAAAGACAAGAAGAAAAACAAGAAGAAGAACGATGCCAAGGGGAAGAGGAAGAAGGGCAAGCCTACCCGGCCTCCCGTCGAACACAACTGGCGCTACATTCCAACCGTGCCAATGCTACGGTTAGTCCCCATGTGGAGCGAAGGTGTCAAAGCGCTTCGACAATGGGCCTACCGAATTGTGGATACTTCCCTTGGCTACATTTCCTGGGAACCGCCAACCTTACCAGAATCGGTTCTTCTGAAAACGGCCGACAAGGATTTGAGGCAAAAGTGTCAATGCCCCAACACCATACAGCTCGACCCTTGCTCCCGAAACGAGGAGTCTATGGAGGACTGGTTGAGTCGCCGAATCCCGTACTATCTGTCGAAGCAAAGACCGCTTTGTCCACGGGCTGCAAAGCACACGATGCATGTTGTTATGCCGTTTCATGACTTGGAACCAGCAGTTCTCGAGAGCACAGTGTGTTCCATTGCCTGCCAAGACTACCCGCCCGAAAAGATGTCTATTCTTCTCTACGATGACGGTTCCGCAGACCCCAATGCGGTGGAGGAGTTCTGCATGGATCATCCAATTGTCGAATTCGAGCCTCTTGACATCAAGGGCGCTGCCAAGGACCCAGCCGCAGAAGAAACCCTCAATTCACATGCTTGGAATCACATAGACAGCACCATGTCGACAGCTGGCAACGAAGGCGTGACCACACGTTGCGTCCGTTCCAAGAAGCACGAAGGGTCTAGCGGAGCTGCCTTTTGGTCTCTTCGAATGGTCGAACGCTTGGCGCAGCCAAATGATGTCGTAGTCATGATCTCGGATGGCGAGTTCAACTCTCAGAATGCATTGGAAATCATTAATGACGTGCACGTACAAGGCGGCGGATGGGTGGGATATCTGCCGTGGCCAAAGACAAAAGACGGCAGTGTCCTGTTGGAGTTGTCCACCGACCCGGTGGCATCGTTCCGACCCAAAAGACGTCTTAAGCCATGGTGGCGTTTCCAGTATCCCTTTACCTTCAAAGCCCATCTATTGAGCAGCGTGACACTGAAGGATTTTACCTACAAAGGGAAAAAGTTTCTGGCTGACAAGGCCAATATCGGATACATGATCCGAATGCTAGAGGTTGCGGGACGTGATCGTATTGGTTCGTTCAAAAGACAGATATTTGATAAGCGGATACCGTCTTCAGTGGGCAATGCGGGGGATGCAGACATCGTCCAAGAGCAGCTTTCATCCATTGATGCGCTTTCGGCGTCGAGTGCAAAAAACGCACCGATTCATGTGGTCATGATGTGCTCTGAAAATATGGACATTTTCACGGAGCAATTGACGAAGTTGCAGGCCCAAACCATTGCGAGGAAGCGTTGGATCAATTTCCATGTGCTCTGTGGTCAGTCAAATTTCAAGGCTGATAATGAACAAACTGTGGACGCATTTAAATCTCAACAGAAGACGCAATCTTTTTTGGAGGGACGAAAACCTATCAAGGTCACCGTGGTGGACTCCAGTGTCGGCGGAACTTCGGGCGACTTTGAGAGATTGCAGTACGTCCACCAACTCCGTCAGAGGGTGCCCCTGGAGTATGTTGTGTTACTGGATAGTGATCAGTACATTCATGACAACTTTTTGACGGGCATGCTGAAGAATCACAATCCGACGAGCATCACGTCAATCTACGGAAGGTCCTTCTCGCCCAGGGATCGTCCATTTCATGTGTCGTTTAACGCAACGCAGATACGCCTTTCGCATCTTTTGGAGAAAGGAATGCCCACATTGTGGTCGTTTGTGTACGTCAACCTTGGTGGTGCTGTTTTTGATGCGAATCTCTGGTTACTTGACAGGCAGCTACTGCGTCCAGGCCGTGATTTGACCGAGCTCGCAGACGCCTCAGACGTGTGGGTATCCTTTGTGATGGATGGATTGCTCGGATGGAACATGAACCGATATTCGCCGAATCAGCTCTCGTTGTTCTCCATACCGTGGCTGGATAATAAGGAGTATAGGCTCAAGGTGAATGGTGAGATTACAAAGCCAGAAGTAGAACGGATAAGAAAACTCAACAACAAGGCTCCACCTGACGGAACAAAGGAACAGAAGATGATGCGGGCATTTGAGCGGCTGCAGAAGACTTACCAATGGAACGTCGTTCGTCGCCCAAGAGCAACATACAGGCTTCCCGATATTGAGCCGGTGCCAATTGCCAAGAACAAGGCTCATGATCACAGGGGCCAAACGACGACTGACATGATGACGCCTGCTTACAACAACAACAACAACAACAACAACAACAAGAAAGGGAACACCAAGCGCGCGTTTGTCTGCGTGACAGGGCAGTTCGACCGATTCGAGTTACGAAGCAAGATTGACAAGTTGATGGTCCCCATCCAAAAGGCCGGCTACTCGATAGATGTAGCACTTGTGGTATCCAATGGGACAGCGGCATTTACCAATTTGCGGTCCAAGAGGAACTCCACAACGCCATTCTATACAAGCTGGGATCGAGCTGTCAACGACTTGCAAAAGGCAAATGTCAATGTTGTTTCCAACGACGGTGCCTACGAGAAATTGGAAGACCCTTTTGTTCCTCAAAGCTATGTCAAGTTGCTCGAATTTGCCCAAAATAAACGAACGTACGAGGAGCAGGAAGAACGTGCCAAGAACCACGCACGAATCTTTGACTCGTATCGACGCTGTCTCGAGTACGCGGATCAGGAAACGGAGAGAGTCACGGGGAACAAATTGAATCCTTATTATTATGATGTCTACGTTCGCATTCGAGATGATATTGGTTTGCGACGTAACTACGACGAAAAGGCCATGGCCGATGCCTTTCCTCCTCCACCGAATAGTCTGATTGTGACTCCCTGTCGCAGTTGGAAAGGAATGAACGACCGATTTGCCGTGATTTCTCCCGATATTGCCCGCACGTACTTTCAACGACCCGCGGAATACTTTTTTGGTGACACTCGGTTCATCTACGACAATGGAGCCGTTAGCAATCCGGAAACCATGTTGTTGTACACGTACACGACTGCCAAAATTCATGTGTTGGGACACCGGACACTGTATGGATTGTGCCGCATGTACAAGCTGGAGGCGTCCGGAACGCCCCGGTTTTTGAGAGATGACGTGAAACAGGACAAGTGTCCCGAGCCAGATCCCTATCGGCCGAGATTGTATCAACTGTATGGCTGGTCGCTGTAATAAATAATAATGGCTGAGCCAAAGAAGTGGTGCAAGTATGATAGAATGGGTGCATATTTCGTGTTTAGAAGTTAGGTTAGTTACTATTACTAAGATAGCTTTGGCTTATTATAGTTAGAATGGTAGAAACGGTAGCATTTTGTTCTTGTTGTTGTTGTTTGTCTGTTTTTTGTTGTTATTGGTCACACGTGGAGGCAACTGTTTTCTCATGCAAACAATGGTGGTGCTGGTACTTTCGAGATTTCCCGTTTTGGTCGGCAACAGTGTTTTTGCGGTTTCATCTTTCCACAATGTCTTGTATCCCAACTTTTGGTATAAGCGGACGGCCGGTGTATTTCGTTGTTCCACATACAAGAAACATTCGTCGTATCCCCATTCGTCTTGTTGACATGCCTCTTCTACCGCTGCCACTAATTGTTCGGCAATCCCCTGGCGTCTGTAATTACGTGACACGACCAGGTTGCTCATGACGGGGGCATATTTCATTTTGGTGTCCCATCGTCCCGTGGGTTTTGCGGGAATAATGTCCGGCAAGATCATGGCAAGTAGTGGTAGTAATAATGGTTGTTTGGGTGCTTCTTCTTCGGCAAAGATGGTGACGGCGTCCACTTGTACTCCTGCACATCCAATAATGTTGTTTTGTTGTTTAGTATCTTTGCAAAGTAACAATTGGGAGGCGAGTGGTGCTGTTGACGATGATGAGTACCTTCGTTTGAATTCAACGTATTGTTGTGCTTGCAGTGTTTTATTTTGTGATTCTGTGAGTTCGTTTGCTCCACCTCCCACTTTTCCCCTCCAAAAGGAATCCACGAATAGATCTGTCACCAATCGTAATTCATCATCTTGACGACCTCGTTGTTGCTTGGGATTCTTCCAGGGTTGGACAGTGTATCGACCAGTCCTACCAGCAGTAAGGCGGCTCAAGAGACCAAAGGATGACACAAATGGGAGATTACAACAGAAGAAGAAGCAGAAGAAGAAGAGTGCGGATAATGATTCAGATACCCGTTGTCGATGCATTGTTGCCAAGGTTAATCCACAAAATGAGAAATCAGCTTGGCTTGTCACTCCCTTCCCTCTTGTGAAAACGATCGATAGCTTACTAGTACTGTGTGTGCGGTTAGAGGGAACTGTGGGGGGAATGGGACGCCAGAGAACCATGCAGTGCAATGGGCCAGAACGCCTCCCTTATTATTGTGAAGCTGGCTGCAGTCCATTGCCACCGATTTTCGTCCAACTCAATTGAAGCATGCGGGTGAATTGCGTCAGTGAACTGCAAGGCTGAGTCACTCACTGAGTCAGTCAGCTCGTCAATAATAAGCCAGCGGCGCTGTGATAGCTCGCAGAAAGCTGTCATTCCCTCATTGTAAACTTCTTTTTTAAAAGCTATCCCTAGCTAATTAACGACCACACTCGAATGCGTCGCGTGTTGCCGCTAATACATAATTTCCAGCTGTCATTCCCTTATTGTAATAACTCTAGTAGCTAGATAGCCTTTACAGCTCCTGCTGGATTATTGTGTTTTTTGTGCTGAGTGCACTAATAACCTGATGATGGTGGAGGGGCAGAAGGTGTGACTTCCAAAAAGAAATTAAGCCAGCAGAGGTTTCAGTGTGGAAGAAGAGACCCCTATTATAGCTCAAAGCAGAGACACCCCAGCTAGCCAAAAGCAGAGACACCCTAGCTATTATAGCCAGAGGCAGAGATACCCGGCTAGTGAGAAGCAGAGACGTCGATTCTGCAGGGCAATCGTTGTTTGGTACATGTACGATACAGATATTCAACATGGAATTCATAAAGAAGGAAAATTCATACAGTAAAACCATCATGCAGTAGAATTGGTGACACCAAGAGAACCATCAGCTCCAACAATGACGTCAATGACGATTTCAGAGAAGTCACTCTCACTGGTAAATAAGAGATCATCCATACTGACATAGGAATACAACACCGTTCTGTTTTCAGCTGTCAGAGTTATCCATCCAGGGACGTAGAAACCATCACCAAAACTGTCAGATACAACCACTCTGTAGCTGTTGTTGGGGCTGACTGAGAAGAGCCAGGAGTAAAGATGGGTATGAGATGCCAGCGGACCACCTGACTCTACAGTGTCCCAAACACCAGTCCCGTTGTATGTTTCTTGCTGTTGCCAAGCCCAAGATGTTTCCTGTGGATCTTTATCAGTATGGATGTTCAGGATTAAAGATCCAGGAATGGTTGGAAACCGTCCAGACCAATCCTGTGGTGGAGCTTCTTCGAGGTCAGCACAGGTGGTAACAGAAGGAGTTTCATTTAGGGAACAATAACACCATAGAAAAGAACAAAGATGCTCTGGCACAGTTCCCGAGAAATGATTCCCATAGAGAGTCAACCTCATGGAGCTTTCCAGTTGGTCAGGAAGTGTTCCTGTCAAGCTGTTGTTGTGTAGATACTGTCGTGTCAATGATGTCATCATGCCAATTTCAGTTGGGATTGTACCGGTGAACTGATTCTCAGATAAGATAAGTGAAAATAATGAGGTCATGAGCCCAAGCTCAGATGGAATTTGACCAGTCAGCTGATTCCCAGAAAGGTAAAGCCACCACAGTGAGGTCAGGAGCCCTAGCTCAGAAGGAATTTGACCGGTTAACTGATTCGCCGAAAGCAAAAGGTCGTTCAATGAGGTCAGGACCCAAGTCAGAGGAATTTGACCGGTCCACTCATTGGCAGAAAGGTCAAGCCAGCGTATAAAGAGGTCAGAGCCCAGTCGAAGGATTTGACCGGTAACTGATTCCAAAGCAAAGTTCAATGAGGTCAGGAGCCCAAGCTCAGAAGGAAGTTGACCCGTGAACTGATTCTCATATAGGTACAAAGATTCCAATGAGGTCAGGAGCCCAAGCTCAGAAGGAAGTTGACCCGTGAACTGATTCTCATATAGGTCAAAGTTTTCAATGAGGTCAGAGCCCAAGTTCAGAAGGATGACCAGTAACTGATTCGTAGAAAGCAAAGCTCCATGAGTCAGGAGCCAAGCTCAGAAGGAATTGACCGGACAACCGGTTGGAAGACAGATACAAATTTCCCAATGCAGTCATCACGTCTAATCCCGCTGGTAGCAGAGATGACAATGAGACCGTAATGAGATTTTCTTTCAAATCAAGCATGGACAGGGAAGTCATGAGGGTAATCTCCAAGGGAATATATGGTGAAAGACTTGATAGCTTGAGATCTTCAAGCCATAGAGAAGTGAAATGCCCGTGGTGATCGCATGACGGCCAATTGCCAATTTGATGGTATTCTCCCGAAGCAACGAATCTTCCAAATCCACTGGAGAACCAGAGGCACTCTTCCACTGTGTCATCCATCCATCCATGGCCCCTGATTAAAGGATTCCAACTTTCTCCCTCAAAGGCATAGAAAAAAGTAGCAAGGGCAAACAGCTGCATCTTTCTCCATTCAGGCAAGTTTGCGATGTTTTGGTGATTGGCTAGCCATTGCCACGCTCTCCACTGCGGGGTCTCGCTGCCATTGTTCATGCTTGCCAACGTGTAGTCTGGTAGGCTATCCAACAGCAAGTCTAGCGCCCCAGTGGGGGCAGAGGATGGTATTTCAGAAGGAGTCACGGAACCATAAATTGTGGAGGCATCTGTTGATAGGGAGACAATCAACTTTGGATCCTTCTTTTGAGTTCCTGCCACAGCTCCCACAATGACTGCTACCACAATCACCAGCATGACAAATAAGAGAAGAATAAACTTCTGCCTCTGTTTCCTCCTCTTTTGTTCTCTCTGCTGGACATGCTGTAGATTGACTGGATCTGCAGTGGGCCTATTAGTTTGTTGCTCCTCTGGATCTTCTAGAACAAGATTTGCCACTGCCAAGTGCGGGTCATTTGTGGATGGAATGTTGTTGTTGTCATAGGCTATCCAACTGTCCGCGGGTGGCAATGGATCTGTTGGCTCCATCTGGGTATTTCCGTTACCAATAATAGGGGAAGGTCCTCCTGCTGCAAATGCACCAGGCCGTGACAATGACAAGGCGGTATTGTTGCGTTGAGATCTTCTGTTGCGGGTTGTGTTATCTTCGGTTGCACTTTGGTGATGTTCGTCGTCAAAAGACACGTGATGGGGTATAATAGAGCCAGCATTTGATTTTTTCGGAAGAAACCTCAGCCGGCCTTGATTTTCGTTGTGGCCAAGTGGCACTGCACCGGTGGCAGCAAGAGAAGAATACATGGTATCTTCTTTGGAAATCTTTGATTTCTGGTCCTTTTTTGGAAAGAATGACAGCTTGTGGCCGCTGCGTGGGGCGCTATGAGAGCAGCCTGCGACAGCATGGGAAGACTCCATGAAATTGTTGATATTATTGCCGCCGCATGTATCCTCTTCTAGTAGGATCTCTTGTGTCTCTTCTGCTGGTGTTTTTGGGCTGTCTTCGTGTATTTCTTTGGTTGCACAGAACGCCGGTTTCTGGTCTTCTGCTTCCTTCTCTTCCATCGGAGTACCCGAGCCGGCACCCGTAACGGCATCGGTAATATTGCCTGTCAATCGTAGTATTTCTTCTGCATGAGCCTTTTCTTCAGGCGTCATCTTCCTATCACCGTCAGCACATGGTATCGCAGCAATAAGAGGAGGCTTGTCACAACCAATATCCATACCGGTAGCAGCGGGGTTCTTGTTTTCTTGGGCCATTTTGGCGGTTCGTCGACCGTCGTCTTCTAAAGTTAAATTGTTTACAAACTCTATCGTACAGTAAATCAACAGCAATCCTAGCAAGGGAGAATCAAGGCGACTGTGACAATAGGGATCGATTGGGAGACAAGAGGATTCCTTTGAAATGGATCGCAAGGGTTCTATCGATAGTAGCATGAGATGTCCATCCCTAGTCGGGAGGAGGCTTCTTGAAACATCAGTCTCGAGATCTTTTGGCCCTCCCATGTACTAGTACCGTATAATTGATTATGCCGAATACCTCGGCAGGTTAACTGCCTGAGTCCTCTACCCCTTTATTGGCAAATATTCTGTCTGTGGGATCCCCTCGTTTTGTGTCTGTGGGATCCCCTATTCCGGTGAAGCCAGGGTATAAGGATAGAGATAATGTAAGCTGGCAAAACTGGAAATTGAAGGTTCAATAAAAGTTAGGGGTAGGAATATATCAATGTAATTTAAGGTTAGTGCACTCAGGACAAAAACACAATAAGCCAGCAGGTGTTGTAAATTTAGAGTTACACAATCGAATGATAGCTGTAAATTATGGGTTAGACCGTGGCTACGCCAATGCTAGCTTAATATAAAACAGAAGGTTACAATGAGGGAATGATAGTGGGCGGCAACACACGACGAAGTCGGGTGTTGTCGCCAGGGCTAGCTTACATAAAAAGAAGGTTATAATGAGGGAATGATACCGGGCGGCAACACACGACGAAGTCGGGTGTTGTCGCCAGGTCTACCTTGAAAGAAGGATGCAATCTCAAACACGATCCTCTTTCTTTATTTGTCTTTCTGCCGAGGTATCGCAGCTCCCGCTGACTTAATCACCAGGAGCGTTGCTCAGTCGTGAATGTGCTCTATTATGCAATGGATAACTTCCGATTTATTGTCAGGTCATTTTCTTTAATTACTAGTCTTTTAATTAAAATCCCATAGAGATCTACCTTTACTAATAGTGGTATCAGTACCGGTATGTATCTACAGTCCATGTGTGTATTTATGCAGTCATACGGTATTAATAGCCGTAGCCATAGATTGTACAGTAGCTATACCGGTACGGTCGCTATATCGTGCTGTGCTGTACGAGCTCCAGATCAAAGGTACTTCCTACTAGTACTTTTCCTTTCTAGCTATATAGCAATCTACCACAGCGCATGATCTCTCATTCCTATCCATGTCCATTGCGGCAGTCTTTCCATCTTTGTGAACTTGGTTGTGCTCTCTGCCCATGTGCATGGCCGTCACTTCCTCTAACTCCTTCAACTTAATTGTAGATGTTGGTGCCGTGATCTCTGCCAAAGCCGCATGAGAGTTGAGGTCGATTTTGAGGAGAGCCGCCGCGCCTATACTAGTACCATACAGCGTACATTCAACGCCCTTGTTTAGAGTACTGGTATGGAAGGGTATGGAAGTTAATTAATGCTTTGCTGCAGGTACCGTACCTGGTACCGCCCATACATGTACATGTAACCGGATGTAGGACAACTCACTCACAACACTAAGCTTCTTGCGTGCATTACATTTAGTTTATTCTATGTACTTACATAATTCATTCATTCTTTCATTCAGTAGTTAGTTGCAACTACAGTGACTGCTGCAAGAGCAATTGACGGCAAAGGAACGAGGCCAACAATCCACCTTCCATACGGCATTTTGCTGCGGCGCGTTACTGGTATCACAAAGACTGACGGGGATGTCTCCCGACAATTGATTGTCGTGAAGATACAACGACTGGAGTGCCACGAGTTGTCCCAACGCTATGGTGGGAATTCGTCCACTCAATGCATTGTCTTGGAGCCACAGGACGTGCAAGGCCGTTGGAAGAGTCGTCGGAAGTGGTCCCGACAAGCGATTCGAGTGCAATCGCAAGACTTTCAGGGCGGTCAATCGTCCCAATTCGGAAGAAAGTTCTCCTGTCAGTTCATTGCGGGACAAATCCAACGACACGAGACTCGTCATGGATGCCAGTTGAGAGGCAATGGTCCACGTCAATCGATTGTCCGACAAGGACAGGGACGTCAAGGATGTGAGGGATGCCACGTGAGTGGGAATGGTACCCGACAATTGATTGCCACTCCAATGGAGTCGTTGCAACGCCGTGAGCAATCCCAGTTCGCTGCCCATGATGGTGCCCGTCAAGAGGTTATCATTCCACACCAGTGCCGTCAAGGATGTCAACAATCCGAGTTCGGACGGGATGGTTCCCGTCAAGGCATTGTGATCCAACCAAAGATCCGTCAATGCCGTCATTTGACCGAGTACCGAAAGCGGCAACACATCGGCCAATGACAATGACGACAAGTGGTTGGCACTCAAGTCAATCTTGGCCAGCGATGTCAAGAGGGCAATCTCGGAAGGAATCGTTCGCTTGTTGGAAGAGTCCAAGTTGTTGACAAAGAGGGACGTGTACGCGCCCCTGTCATTACAGGAGCCACTATTACGCATCCACGTGCATTCGTCCGTAGTCGTGTCCAACCATCGTCGACGCATGTGCAGAGGCCACTGATCTCCCCCAAAGGCATAGAAAAAGTGGGCCAATGCATAGAGCTGATCTTGTTTCCATGTTGGTAAGAATGTACGGTTGGGATGGTGATCCCACCAGCGTTGAGCTTTGATGTGTGGCGGCGTGTCGTCGTCGTCGTCGTCCTGGAAGTGTGATGCTGTAGTCATACTCGTAGTAGTGGGTGGCATGACGGATGGTTTCTTGTGGGGAGACTGCTGTCGTGTCGTAGTGTTGGTAGCATTCTTCTTCTTGGTGACCTTGAGGACGCCCCCGGCTATAAAGATGGCCAATACGGGTATGGAGAGCATGAGTGTCCAGAGACAAATGGGCTGGAGTTTGGCGCGAGTTGAGGAAGTTCGATCTCGTGTTCGTGTTCGTGGTGGCGATGGTGTGTATCCTCCTTCTTCGGAACCCGTCGCCTGCGTGGTAGCTCCCGACTGAATGGACAAGGCTGGTTCTTCTTCTACAATGAAGGGTGCTGGTGGGCGTTGTTGTCGATGATGATGATGAGATACGACGACAAGTGACTCTGGATCCGGGACGCCTTGTGGCACAAAGGGGTTTGGTTCGTCTTGTGTAGTCATACTGGGAAGTGTAGGACTGATAGTAGAGGGAGCACAGGCATATGCTCCTGGCAAGGATACCTGACGTCTGGCAGGCGAAGAGGATCCTACCGTCAGGGTATCTTCTATTTGATCCGCCATGGCATGTAGTTCGGTCGACGACGCCCAACTGGCTCGTTGTTCGACAATCTTCATGAGTTCCATATCCCCCGTATCATACGTCTCCGCGTCATCTCCACTGATCAGACCGTCCTCTTGGCTACTACTGTAATAATAGCAGGCGTGGGACTTGCTATTGCTATTGCTGCTACTACTCCTTCTGTGGGCGGTACCACGCGAACTACTAGTACGCGCCACGTACATGGCTTCGGCATGTTCGAGCGCTTCTCGCTTGTTGAGAATATCTTGTAGCAATACGGCACTCCCTGGATCATCATTGTCCATCATTCCCTGGGTCAAAGGAGGAGATGAAATTCCAACTCCCGCAGTGTCATCGTAGGTAGTGGTGGCAACCGCGGGAGTCCTCTTGCTTGTTTGCTTTTTCTCTTTTTCTTTTTGTTGTTGGTGCTTGCGCTCCATCTTTATCAGCCTCTGTAGGATGGTGTTGTTGGTTGGTTTGTTGTTTGTGTGTTGATCGTTTGATGGGTACTCCCTGTGAACTGGATCTTATGAGTAGTGTGATGGTTCAGCTGTACAGTACAGTACCACTTTTTGTTGGATTTTTGCTTTTGATTTTTTTTTAATGCGAGAATTGTGATGCAAACCAACTCTCGCTCGGTAAAACAACGACCAGCTTTTACACGTCCAAAGTTGTGGTTCGGATACCCTCGACCGGCTCTTGCTTTCCAACCAAACAGTAGAGCTGTTGAAACAACAAAATTGTGATGTTTGCCGGAACTTTGGTTTCCAAGAACTTACGCACATCGCTCCTTCCCTCTTGGAGAAAGGAAGTTGCTTCCATTGCATGCCCATGCATTGAACCACAACGCGACCACAACCACAACATCATCACCACCTCCTTCACCAAACTTGTCTATCGATCTATCTATCTATCTATCTATCTATATCTATAGCTCTATCTATCTATAGCTCTATCTACTAAGTACGAAAAGATGACACAACAAGAACACGCTCCTGCCATGAAGCTAAAAGAAGAAGAGGAAAAAGAAGAAGAAAAAGAAGAAATTGGAGCAGAAGAAAAAGGAGGAGTGGTACCCCATCCACCTAGTGATCCCAAAGAAGAGGATGAGAATGATGAGAATGATGACAATGATCAGAATCAAGTAATGGACTTGGAAGACATGTTTCCGTCACATCGCACATTTCGTGCCCGAGACGAAGACGAATGGAGACAAACGTGGCGGAGTGATCAAATCACCTGTGCTCCCATTCTCTGCATGGCAGGACTCATTGTGTCTGTACTTGTCATTGCGGGATTAATTGTCTTTTTTACCACCCGAAATGATGATACAGATACACAACAACAACCACAACAAGCAATAGAAATAGAAACAGAAACCATTATGCCAACAACAACAACAGAAGTGCCCTGATTCCAATCAATCAAACCAGAAGAAACACAAGGATTTCTTCTTTTTTAATAATGACAATCTGCAAACAAAACACCAGTGGAATCTTTTTCTACTACGATACTACACTATGAAAAGATGGAGGTGATCATATATTATATATGGCGAGGAGGAGACAGTACAATTCCAAGAATCCACCCAGACTAGACTTTACATCAGATCATCATCCATCTACTGATGGATGTAATGTCAGGAAGGTTGGATTTTGGATTGGGCTGCTCTGCTCTGCTCAAGAAACCATCAAACGAATGAAAGCTACATTTTATTTCATATCATTGCGAACAACTAGCTAGTCTACAACCAACTACAGCATCCATGCACCCAATAATGTTGCCAGCTAAACATAATAGCTAACTAGAATAGAACACCATACACTATCGATAGACCTCTTCTTCTTCTTCTGTTCTAGCAGCTAGAATGTAGTCTATCGTAACGTACCGGTACCGTATCATCGGGACGTAACGTAACGAGCACAAAATTGATTGATCTGATCGGCTCCACCCATTTGCTAGTAGCCAGACTACCTGTAGCTGTCAGAGCTATAGCTAGCTAGCCGTATCGTAGCTCCCAAACTGCGGATGGAGGATCTAAAGTTCCCTCTAAGCCACAGTACTCCCATTGTGATGGATCACCCATCACACTACTAGACATCGTACGGTACTGGTAAAACTGCAAATGCCAACCCATCCTCCACCACCACAGTCCACTTCTCTAACCCGTAGTATCATAATATCTGCCTTGTCTGTTCTTGCAAATAATGCAAACTGAATTGAATCTCCCAAAAAGCAAGCCACTGGCTAGCTAGTTAGCTGCCTAGCTATGCATCACATTCGGCAGTCCCTTTTGTGATGGATGCTAACAGAGAATGCTAGTGGTTTCTTATAGCCAGCTTTTCTTGAAAAAGTCGACACTAGCCAGCTACCCAAAGCATATTGCACCAGTACCGGTATACTCAAGTAATTGTATTGATTATATTCTGCTAATCGTAGACTGTTTGATTGTTCTGTGAGCATGGACAATCACAACCACAAAACTGGTCAGTGCATTCAAAGCGGAGAAGGCATGAATAGCGGACAAGGCACTGGGCAGATGATGAATTCTGCATGTAACACAAATCATCTGCCAGAGATCCCATTAGGCCATCACTGCCGCTCAGGTCCAAACGGACCAGTTCAGACAAGGAACTCAACTCGGATGGAACCGTCCCTGTCAGCAATGGCAAATTGGTTAAAAGCAGCATTTGCAGGGCCGTCATCCCCCCATATTCGGAAGGGATGTGGCCAGAGAAACGGTTGCCTCCCAGTGTTAGTCTTGTGATGTTTGCCGATGATTGCAAAAAGACAGGAAGACTACCAGAAAAGTTGTTGTCATCGAGGAACATCCACCCCAGAGATGTCATTTGTTGCAGTTCCTTTGGGATCGGCCCTGATAGCTGATTCCTTCTGAAGTCGATATCTTGCAGCACGGACATCATTGCAATCTCACTGGGCAGTGAACCAGTCAGCGAAACGTTGTTCAAAATAATCGATTCCATGTTTGTAGCCATTGCAATTTCGCTGGGAAGGGAACCTGTCATCATGGTATTTGCAATCCACAGGCCATTTAGCTCTGGTAATAACCAAACCTCACTGGGAATCTGGCCACTTAGAAGGCTTCCTTGTTCATGCAATTCAAACGCATCGCCCAACTGCAATTTTTTCAGGGAGGTCATCAACCAAAGCTCACTGGGTATAGTGCCTGAAAGATATGGGTTCGGGAGGCCCAACCCTGTCAGCTTGGTCAACAGCCCCAGCTCACTGGGAATTGGACCTGTGAAAAGGTTCATAAAGAAGTGTAGGTCCAACAGACCTGTCATCAAACCAAGTTCTGTAGGTAGAGTACCGGTCAAATCTGGACCAAGGTGAATGAACTGGATATTTGTCATGCTGTAGAACTCCAATGGGAAAAGGTCGGCAAAGGACAACTTGGCTCCCAAGAATGCTAGTGCGAACTGTGTCAAGGATGTCAACAGGGAAATCTCTGGTGGAACAGCAGGCAACAATCCCTCTAGCTCCAGATTTCCCAAACGAAGAGAAGTTAGTGTCCCTTGGTTGTCGCAGGGGGATTTTGGATTCCAGGTACATGTTCCTGAAATATTACATCCCAGAAATACCCTAATCCACTGGAGAACCAGTCACACTCTTCCACCGTGTCATCCATCCATCCATGGCCCCGTATTAATGGGTTCCAATGGTCTCCTTCAAAGGAGTAGAAGAACGTAGCCATGGCAAACAACTGCACCTTCCTCCAGTCAGGAAGAAAAGTTATGTTTTGATGGTTGGCTAGCCAGTTCCATGCTCACCACTGAGGGGTCTCACTGCCATTGTTGATGCTTGCCAAAGTTTGGTTGGGTAGACTATCCAACAGTATGTCCAGAACTCCAGTGGGAGCAGACGATGGCACTTGGGATGATTCCATGGATGGGAAGGAAGTGGTCATTGTTGCAGATTGAGTCTCCCTCTTTTGGTTTCGGGTCCCAACTGCCACACCTAGAATAACAATAATGGCTGCCACAATGCATACAGCCACAAGAAAGCAAACAAATTGCTGCCTTTGCCTCTTCTTCTTTTCCTCTCTTTGCTGCACCAGTTGCAGATCGACGGGATCTGCTGATGGCCTTGTCATTTGCCCTTCCTCCACGACCAAATTTGCCACGGCCAACTGTTGGTCATTGCTTGGAGTAGTTTGATTATTGGAAACGCTGTTGTTGTTGGGCATTGGATCTGTGTTAATGACAGCACCCACAAGAGAGTATTGGAGGGTGGTTGCCCGATGTAATGCTTCCCCCGGAGCACCCATGTACGCCCCTGGCTCTTGTCTCTGCCAGGGTGTGGTTTGCCGCAAGATAAGTGGTTCGACTCTGTCAACCCATCGATCTGCTGCCAACTCGGTGGATTCTACTGCAGGGGGTAAATCGTCCTCTGCCGTCATGCCATGCGTGTCGTTGTCTCTTATAACAATATTCAGGTCTTCTGAATCTACAACTTCAATAGATAGATCACCTGTGGTGGCGGAACAACTGGCTTGTTCTGCTCCTTTTTCCGCGACACCCAGTTTGGTCACACGGGTTTCTTGTTGTTGTTGTTGTTCCATGCCAATAATGACATTGTCCATGGTGGCGGCAGTGTTAGCAGAAGGCTTGGCATCTTTTTTTGTGGCGCGTGTTTCTTCTTCTTCCAATTCCTTAGGTGGTTCTCGAGCTTCCAAATCGGATTGCTTATCATTGTCCCTTATCACGGTTGTTGTTGAATCATTCTGCTCCTCCTGGCTTGGTGCCGCCGAGATGGCTGGAGGGTTAGCAACGTCGTCATCGGAAGTCGTTACCATGGGCAAGTGGAATGGATCAAACCAGATTTGTGTGGACGATCGGGTTGCTGGTATGATGCCTTGATAGAAAACTCGTCGTGGGCTTCCCACGAACGACATGGAACAGATCGAGTGAGTTGCGTTGCGTTTGTTGTTTTGTCTTGTGTTTTTAAGGATGAGGATGAGAACTGCATGAATGGACGTTCATGACTAAATAAGCCAATCACAATGGACCTTCACTGTCGTTGAAGTCCCGAGGACAAAGATCGGCAGGTTGAGGCGTGGCGCGAGAATTCAATTTCTTTCTCTTTTCCAGTGCATTGATTGAGGCACAATTAATTTCTCAACCCAACAACAACGAACGTAGTAAAAATGATGAAGACTGTTGCTCTCCTTGCCTCTTTGGTGGCTTCTGCCTCTGCCTTTGTGCCTGCTGCGCCCCAGCAGTCCAGTGCTTCTACTGCGCTCAACGCCAAGGCCGACTATGTCAATGACATTGGTGTGACAGCTCCCCTTGGAGTCTTTGATCCCTTTGCCAAATTGGACAAGATTGACAGCACAGAATTCAACCGTCTTCGTGCTTTGGAACTCAAGCACGGCCGTGTTGCCATGTTGGGTGTTGTTGGATACTTGACCACCTATGCCGGTGTTCGTCTGCCAGGATTGGAAGATGTCCCCTGTGGATGGGCCGCCTGGGAAGCTCTTCCCGGAGATGTTTCCATTCAAATGGGAGCCACTTGGATCTTTATGGAAATGGCCAACCGAGACCAGACTGGAGGAAATGCAGAATTCGTAGGAGACTTTCGCAACGGATACTTGGACTTTGGATGGGACAGCCAAACCGCAGAATGGAAGACCAAGAAACGCACCATTGAATTGAACCAAGGACGTGCCGCTCAAATGGGTGTCTTGGGACTCATGGTCCACGATGCCATGGGCAATGTTCAGGATATCCTTCCCTAAATATTGGGACTTCTTTTTTTTCTTTTTACAGTAATCAATCTTGTGACATACATACTAGAGAACCACCCATTTGCTCCTGTACCGTACATTGAACACTATTATCTATCTACCTAGATAGCTACTCTTTTTGTACGACCCTGCATGCATCTGAAGGATGACGGATTGGCCATGGTCCCCCGTACATCTTTCGCAACTGACGAACAACGCCCTTGGCGGAAGGGTAGACGACTTTTGAAGGCCTAGAAACGAGGGCTCCACTCCACGCCATCTTTCGGAAGAAGCCAACAAACGAAGCTCGTCCTCCCCTTAGCTAGCTAGGCTAGAGACAGCTCGCGTAGACTTAGATTTGCATGCTGAATGTCTTCAGATTGTCAAGATGCACTGAATTGCTCAACTTGGTCTGCTGCCCACAAACACTCTCAGCCAGGCTGAGGGTGCGACGAGGGTGCGTGGCAAACACGGCCGTGTACGAAGCAACTATGACAGATGGAAGGTTGAAGCAGCTTCGTCTCGTGCGTCTCGCCATGGTTTCGGTTTGGCAATATCATACTACCCAACTCCCACGGCCGTAGCCCCAAACGGTGCAAACCAGGTTCGTCCTCCCGTTAGCTACCGAATGGTGGAGGCAGCCGGCTCGTGTCGCTTTGATTCGCTTGGTGGCTGTCATCAGCAGCTCATCATGGCAAGACGCCATGATTCCTGACGATTTTCCTGAAGCAAGAGGCGAGTGTGCGAGGCAACGTTAAGTTTCACTATGGTTTTTTGTTGGACGGTGCAGCGCAACTGACCCCCAGAGCTCCAACTGTAACGGCAAAAACGATGATATTTGCTAGGTTCCTTTCTTTTTTCCTTCCTGACAAAAAGTAGCTATATTATTATAGTTTTCGTTTAGAAGAAAGTGAAGGCATCTCCGGCAATCAAATCACCACCGTATGGCTTGACAATACCGGTAAGTCCTGGAACGGATCCTGGAATGGTTTGTTCGCACAAGAATCCAAAGATACCCAATTGCGCCAATCGTCCATTGTTGAGTTCAGCCTTGAGTCCTTTGGCCTTGGCTTCGTCACTCTTGTTCTTGGACAAACCAAACGGATCAAAGTAGTTGAATGGAACGGGGTGTGGGATTCCACCGGCTTGTCCAAATTTGGGAAAGACACCGGGTTTGCCACCCTTCATGTAGTGCGTCTGCGCGATTTCGGGATCCGTGACACTGCTGGCCAATTCCGAGTAGATTTCCAAGAATCCAATAAAGGTCAAAATTTGATGCTTGGACTCGACAGGCAAGGCAGCCCATTGTTCAGGAGGACTCAAGTCAGTAGAAGGAAAGGGAGTTCCGTCCAATTTCATGGGCCAGGGCCAGTGAAAGTTGGATTGAACGACATATCCCACAAAGGCAAACATGGCGACACGGCCGTGCTTGATTTCAGCATGACGCAAGAAACCAATCGTGGCTTCATCGCCTTGACCCCACAAGTTCCATGAGCTCAGACGCATAGGATCGTAGTACTTGATGGCGGGGTTCAGTTCACCGGCAAGGGATTCCAAGTCGGCCTATTAAAAAAAATTAAAATAGGAAGGAAGCAAGCATAAGAGTTAGGTTAAAAGTTGGGTTAAGTCAAGTCACGGTATATACCCTCAGATAGGTCAAGACAAGCCAGATCAACTTACTTGAGATTCATGGAGAGCGGTGGTAGAAGCAGTGCCAGATTGGGAGCTGGTGAAAGCAGAAGCGGACGCCAAAAAGGCAACGAGCAGGGCAGGGATCTTCATCATGGTGTCTTGAGGGGGGTTGACTTGTCGAGACGAAATAGTGAACAGAAGCCAACACTACACGCAGAACGAAGAAGCAAGGAGGAGGCAACAAGTTTCACAAGGACGTGTTGCCTTTTGGATTCTCAACTTGAAGTCCCACAAATGCCGATCCTTGGATCGCCTCAGAAACCATTAGCCTTAATATACAGTTTAAGTTTAGAGATAGCTTGCCTGCCCTCCTCCCGTTTCGGTTGCTACAATGACGTGTATTGACTGCAGTGCGAAGCCAAGTCACGGTTGTTGGGATGCATGCATCTACATGTATGTATCTTGCTTGTCGCAGCCAAGGCACTTTGACAGCTGACACCGCATGTGCTTGATACCGCTGGGAAGCGAACGCAATACGCACGAGGCAACGCATTTGATAAAGACTACTAGAGGAGTCACAGCACGGAAGGTTGCTTGTCCAAGCAACGGCAGGCAGTACTAGTACCTCGACGGCAACCAAAAACTAGCTACTAGGCAGCAATGGGAACACACCTTTTAATTCTGCACTTTGTTGCGGCCTTTAGACCGTTCTCATTGCCTTCACCGGGTCATTTCATGGCGCATCCCAGCACGTCCCAGCTACCAGTAATACGTCAGTAGTTTGCCATGGGAAGAAGTCACCTACCGAAGCCCAAGCCTCAAAAAACTAGCTAAATCAAAATCCTCCACACAAAAAAAAGACAACCATCATTATTACTTCGTTCTTTCATTCGTAGTAGTCTCCAGTTCATTCTGTGTATTACCAGGCACCGATAGAGAATGGACAGACGAGCCAATTCCAATCCATCCACTGGTGTTGGCAGCGTGGACCCAGATGCTGCAAACTCCAGCAGCAGCAGCAGCAAGCCAGAAGAAGAAGAAATTGACCAAGTGTTTACGGATATTCTCATCAAGCGAGATGAACTAGAAGCGGCACAATATCAAGCAGAAGAATCTGCCAACATCGTCGTCGAGAAGAACAAGACATCAACCAAACAGCAGCAGAAGGAATCGTTTCCTAATCACGTGAGGCAGGAAACTGCAAGCACCGGGGACCAACCACAAGATCATGAGGAGACAGATCTCATGGAGATTGTGGCAGGGAGAGTCAGCGCGGCAGTGGCTGAGCTCCTGCAAGAAGAAGAACTCAGGGCCAAAAAGAATAGCCAAGGTAACACCATGGCAAAGGGTGGGATTGATGAACCGCAGGATCGTGAGGAGACAGATCTCATGGAGATTGTGGCTGGGAGAGTCAGCGCGGCAGTGGCTCAGCTTATGCAAGAAGACGACCTCAGAGCCAAAATGAATAGCCAGGGTATCTCCATGGCAAAGGGTGAAACTGATCAACCAGAGGATCATGAGGAGATAGATCTCATGGAGATTGTGGCAGCTAGAGTCAGTGTGGCAGTGGCTCAGCTTATGCAAGAAGACGACCTCAGGGCCAAAATGAATAGCCAGGGTATCTCCATGGAAAAGGGTGGGACTGATCAACCACAGGATCGTGAGGAGATAGATCTCATGGAGATTGTGGCAGCGAGAGTCAGTGTGGCAGTGGCTCAGCTCCTGCAAGAAGACGACCTCAGAGCCAAAATGAACAGCCAGGGTATCTCCATGGAAAAGGGTGGGACTGCTAACCCATCAAACTCCCATGATGCCACCGGCATGGAACAGGCAGTACTGGAATCAGGAAATCCAGCATCCATCGCGCAAACGACACTGCGGCGGACAACCCAACAGAGGACACAGCCAGCTCAACCGGGAGCCTACATGCATGTTCCAGGAGAAGGCTTACACCGTACCAGCACCCTCCAGTACTCTCTTGTGGGGGCCCATGCAAGTAGTGGTGATGGCGACCCCGTTCTGCAGGTGCATCCCTTGGAATCCTCTGGTTCTTTATCTCCGATCAGAACATCCCATGCTTCCAACCTAGTAGAGGCCAATCCAGTAGTGGAAGACCTTGAAGATGGATTTATGCAGGCAGCAAGTCCTGTTGATCCAGAAGCAGCTCATCGAAGACATCAACTGCAAAAGGCAAAACAGCAGAGATTCTTTGTTGGTGCCGCGATCTGGTTGCTTCTTCTTGCTGGAATCGTTTGGGGATATGTGGCTGCAACTCGCCAAACACCAAAAGAAACTGAGTCGATTGCCCACCAGTCAACCGATGAACCAACTGTCTTTCTTTCCATGACTCCTTCCGAAGTTCCATCCTCGGCTCCCACCGGTGATCTGGATTTGCTGCTGCTTAGTCTCCCCAATCATACACTGGCAAGCATCAACAATGGCAGTACAACTCCTCAATGGAAGTCATGGCAATGGTTGGCAAACCACCAAAACATTTCATTCTTGCCAGAATGGAGGAAGGAACAGATGTTTGCTCTTGCTACCTTCTTCTATTCATTGGAGGGAGAGAGTTGGTGGCAACCAATCAGAGACAGGTGGATGGATGACACAAAGGAGGAGTGTGAATGGTTCTCTAGTGTATTTGGAATTTTTGGTGTGGACGGAAGGTTCTTTCACTATTCAGATTTGGGCTGGCCAACTGGCAGTCCATGCGACGACCATGGGAAATTCACATCTCTTTGGCTCAATGGCCTTCAGCTGTCTGGGCTTCAGCCATCTGTGCCCCCAGAGATTTCCTTGTTGACTTCCTTGTCTTTTTTTGGATTGCATGTGAATGACATCGCAGCACCTATTTCAACTTTCTTGCCATCAGAATTTTATGAGCTGACTGGTTTGTTATACTTGGGATTGAATTCGAATGAGTTGAGCGGGGGTATCCCTTCTGAGCTTGGTCAGCTCACTTTGTTAACTGGCTTGGAATTGAATGGAAACCAGCTGACTGGCCAGATTCCCTCTGAGCTGCGACTGCTAACTGCTCTGGCTGATGTGAGGTTGGATATGAACCAGTTTTCTGGCCAAGTTCCTTCAGAACTGGGGTTGTTGACAGCTTTGACTAGGTTGCAGTTGAGTGGAAATCAATTGACTGGCGAAATTCCTTCTCAAGTTGGGCATCTTACTGCTTTGAGTTCACTGTCGTTGAATCAAAATGAGTTTACTGGCCACATCCCTTCAGAGTTCGGGCAAATGGCTGTTCTGAACAGGTTGGAGTTCTATGGACACCAGTTGTCCGGCCAGATTCCCTCTGAGTTGGGACTGCTAACTGCTTTGAATTGGTTACGGTTAAATTCCAATCAATTGACTGGCCAAGTTCCTACAGAGCTGGGGTTGATGCAAGGTTTGTCTTTGTTGCAGTTGAGTGGAAATCCATTGACTGGCAAAATCCCTTGTGAGCTTGGACAGTTGACTGGTTTAGCCGATTTATGGTTGCATGAAAATGAGCTCAGTGGCCAGGTCCCTTCAGAACTGGGTCATCTGAGTGAGTTGGTTGAGTTGCACTTGCATGAGAATCTATTATCAGGTCCTTTTCCTTCAGAGCTTGGGCTCATGTCAAGTTTGGCTTCTGTGAATCTGACTGTCAATCTTGGTTTGTCTGGAACCATCCCGGTGGAGTTCTGTTTCTTGCAAAATTCTTCTTGTTCTTATGAACCTTGGCCTGGCAGTGGAGATTACACCTGTTTTCTTGGGTTTGACTGTACCTCTGCTCTGTGTGGATGTGATTGTGCGTGTTCCAATGATACTTTGGGAGTGGGGAACAAAACCTGGATTGCTTAGGGATTTTAGCAGGCTTGTTCTACCGCCTGCTACCGCCTTCAACAGCCTGTTCTACCGCCTTTCCATTTCTACCATTGTTTACCATTGTTTACCATTTTCAACCGACCTCTACCACCTTCTTTTTCGGCGATAATGCGGGAAAACTCGAGATAAGACAGTAACAGTTATGCATATATAAGGGGGTTTAGAGTAGGGAAATTATCTACGGAAGCCAGCCAGGGCCAGGCTTAAGCAAAGAACAGTCGAAATTCAGGACTAGATTCTGTGGGATCTGGGGCAAGAAATTGAGGACCATTACGGGGGGCAAAGGGTTTGGCTTTGCGGGATCCACGGAGACATAAATGGGTAGCTTTCACAAGGGCAATTGAGATACGGGTCTGCATGAAGAACATCATTTGAGAGTAGGAAAATTGAGTTTTGGAGGCAGTAGCAGAAGCAAGGCGTTGTAAGAGAGTCTTGGCTTGAGGGGCAAGCATGCCATCCACTGAAACAACAAAGGGTGGAAGGAAGCGCGATTGGATCGCACGCTCTTTATATTTGGAAATTTTGTCGCTTCTTGTTGGGTTAAAACTTTGACGGGATCTTTGTTGCGGTAAGAGGCACAGTCCAAATCAGTGACACGTACGTCAATAATAGCTGTAGTACCTCGTTCAAACAAGCCGCGAATAGAAAGATCACCACGTAAGAGCTCGGGGGCTGGAGGGGGATTGAGAGGGGGGGAGGAAGGGGAGGTAAGGTAGAAATTGGGTGACCGGCAGGGATAGTAGGGGCGGGAACAGAGGGAAGGGGTGGTTCTGACTGGACGCTAGAGGAACCAAAGCATTCACATGCAATAGAACCAAGTTCATTGCGGATTTCATTATGGCGACGGATGATTAAGCCGCCGCGTTTGCAATCCAGAGCATGTGGAACGCTGAAGGGACCAGTACAGCCATCACAAAGTGCTGGAAGAGCTGGGGGGGTAAGACCGAACCGGAGAAAAAGAGCATCACGCCATTCTTGAGCAGAGAGGTGAGTGCGTTTGGCAATATTGGGCATGACTGCAAGCCAGGAGCCAGTGCAACGACTGCGATTGAGGCGGGACTGCTCAGCCGGAGTGAGAGTGGCTTGATGGGTTATGCATAGTTTGTGCCACCCCCGGGGACCATCATGTCGCTCGTTCATCTTTGTGCGTGCGTGATGTTCCGCCCGTTGCGTGCAAGATCGCCATTCGAAAGGCTTGTGATTAATTAAATCCGCTGGCAACTGCAAAGCTCCGACAGCGGCAGTAATGGAAGGCAAACCATGCATAGATGCAATGATAAAAACGAAAGCAAAACCCCACGTAAATGCTCAGTTGCACGGCTCCTTTTTGCTGTCTTCCGTCACCGCCACGGTTCCATCGACGAGCAGGCAGATGACACGATGATCCTTTGCCGGGCTCACTCCTACAGCCTATATGACATCCTTTTAAAAACGGACGCTCCATGATGACTGCCACTATAGGTCTCGCACGTGTTTTTTCGTGTCACACTGGCTCGACTTACCAAGCGATTCCATTCGATTCAAGCTGTCACTCATTTGCAGCGTGCAATGACGAACTTGCAGGGCAAACCATGAAACAGTCAAGCAATCAGGGACGACCTTCACCTGCATGGCAGTCAGGCAGGCAGCGGGCAGTCTCGGAGTGCTCATCGGCGACAAAGGACAAATGCTGGTATTCCTTCTCGAAAGACACAACAACAGGCAGGGATCCCAGAAGAAGAAACGAACGGGAAGGAAGATGCTGGGAACACTGGTGACCACGACGGTACCGGTAGCTCGCGATGCCGAGAACTCGAGCAGGGACTCGGGCATAAGGCAAGCAACAACACAAATATGCTGGCATGGAAGCTCAGCTCAGCAGCAGCACCCAACAAGGCCACCGGCTATCATTTCTCCAAAGTGGACAGGCAGCTTCTTCCCGTGAGGTGGTCGAAGATATCGCGGCCATCAACGATCTCATGCACATAGCAATTGAAATCAATGAAAATGCCAAAATGAAGAAGTTTGCAAATGTTTCAAATGAACAGGCTGTAGAACCCACACAACCATGCAGAACCTAGCCAACAGCAGAGGCAACAACTATCATCAAGACCAGGAGCCTACATGGGTTTACCGGGAGAAGCCTTGCAACGTTCAACTACGTTACGATTCTCCCTTGTTGGCGCCAGTGCAGTTGGTAATGCTGAGCCATTAGTGCAGATGGAGGATACAGATCATCATGATTCCTCCACACTGCTTCAACCAGAGGATGAATTTCCCACCAGCAGTGAATGGAACCTAGCAGTGGCCAATCGAATCTCGGTTACTTTCAACACACCCAGCACGCTCCTGCATGCCAATCCCATCAATGTCAGAGAGCAGAAAGAAAAACAAGAAAGAATCAGAAATCAGCAGAAAACGTTTGGCTTTATTTTGGTATTGTTGGTTTTGGCGGCTGCTGCTATCATTGATACTGTGGTGGGAACCAAAAAGAACAACGACAATGAATCGAGTTGTATTTCTGATACATCCATGCCTACAGTCTTTCTTTCCATGGAACCATCTGAGGTGCCTTCCTCTGCCCCCACTGGCGTTCTCGACTCATTGTTGGATGGTCTACCAGACTACACGTTGGCATGCCTCAACAATGGCAGTGAGACCCCACAATGGAGAGCATGGCAATGGCTAGCACATCACCAAAATATTACCTTTCTTCCAGAATGGAGGAAGACACAGTTATTTGCTCTGGCTACATTCTTTTATTCATTTGAACGAGAGAACTGGTACAAGCCTGTTCATGATAGGTGGATGGATGATACTGTGGAAGAGTGCATGTGGTTCTCAAGTGGATTTGGATACTTTGCATCGTGGGGATGATGGAAAATACTATGAATGGGATGAATGGAATGACAGTCCTTGCAATGACTTTGGGGAATTCACCGCTCTTCATTTGGAAGACCTGCAGCTCTCTGGTCTTCCGACATTTTTGCCACCTGAGATTTCCCTCTTGACTTCCTTGTCTGCAATATACTTTGGGAGCAATGGCACAACTGGACCACTTTCAGCTGTTACGCATGGAACTTTATGAGATGACTGGATTGACATCTTTGACTTTAGAGGGAAATCAGATCACTGGCAAACTTCCCTCTGAAATCTCCACAATGACTTCATTGGTCTACCTTGACTTTTTATTTTGCGACGCAAGTGGATGCCCAATCATGGCTAGTGGGTAGATAATGCCAGCTACATGGCTGCAACCACGACAACCAGTATACATGGTGCGTTGTGACAAGCAAAGAATGTAGACAACTCTAGATAGTTAGCTTGGTTGTAAAGGTGCTATGTTGGTGAGTTTATTCTTCCAGTAGCCCTTTCTAGAGATCAAAAGCTGACGATGATCGGAGTTGGGTTTGTCACAGATGGGTTCGTCAGCATGAATATAAAGCAGGCTAGCTGGTTTGATCACTTTGGGGTGGTCCGCCATCGTGGAAAATTAGCGAGGAAATAAACTTATCCATCCCGAACCAGCACCTCTAGCTAGCTACTACGGTGGCAACTCCAGCTAGATCTACGGTGACAACTCCAGTAGGTGGAGGAGAGATCTAGCAGTGATCTAGCTTTGGTTGTCCGAGGCAGTTGATGAACCAGGCACAAGCAGTCTTGGTGGATATGGAATCCAAGCATGGTGGATATGGAATGGAAGCAAGGAAGGCATCCAAGGTTCCTCCATCACCAGCGTTTGTCCCAGTGCAATTGAACTGCCTAGCTAGGTAGTCCCAAGACTCTAATAGAGGAAGAAGTCCAAGAGGATCCTTTTGCTCTTTGTATTCGTAAGGACATTTTGGTGATCACAATGTCAAGACCCAACACCCAGAGCTGATCGATGCTACGCTGGAACTCGAATCCGATCTACGAAGTATAAGATCCGAAGTGGCAATTGCAAATAGAATTGGAACGAGAACCTCGAGTGTCGTCAATCACTTCCAGACTTTCAGAGCTCGAGATTGTTGGCCTACAGCGAAATAAGGAAGGAATGCTGGAATGTTGGACAAGACTTGGGTGGGGATCTTGGCTATGTCAAAGCAACGTCAGATTGATTGCATCATGCATACTGTAGCTCATTGCTACTCGTACATACTGTAGCTTATTGATGACTGGCTGTACCCAAAGAAGTCCCCTTGTCTTCTCGTCGAAGCAGAGAAGCTTCAAGGTCCAGGGAGAGAAAACTCAAGGCAACAAAAGAAGCGAATTGCCCTCACGTTACATTGAATGCCTTGTTGGAAAGCCGCTTGGGAAGCAATCTTGTCCATGTTGTGCGTTGCGGTGTTGCGATGCCAGTGTTCCAATCACAGCATGCAGCCTTTGCTGTGCCAGCTCTGTGCCTCACAAAATTAATCCATAATTCTTTGCGCTTTGGAATGACAAGGGTCTGACGAGTCATGGATTTGTGCGTCGTTATGGATATATTCCCACATGCCCCCCAAGATCTCATGCATATACCAATAAGTGAATAACGAACGCTGAAAAAGAACTCCAATAAGTATTGGCTTATCGATCATTGCTGTTGCATGAGGACCCAGGCAATTGGTGTCAGATGCTCCAGCTTGCTCCATACAAGATTCGTTGCCAAAGGCGACAGAAATAAGCTTAATTTGTCAAGGTGTTGATAAGTATCTTTCCTCGATAGCTCCTTGATTCAAGTATCAGCGAAATTGTCAATTGGACCTCTAATACCTTATTTTCCTTGCGGGTTCGATCATTGAGTTTCAATGAACCACGTCGAATACCACATTGAATCTTATTAATCACGCGACTTGGTCCACGATTAGCGGCGCCGCCTGGACAGATCACCGACAGACAATAAGTGCATACAACAAATTAATGTCCAGGGCTTTCGATCAACGAAGACTTAGCATGTCGTAGATTCTACGGCATCCTGTACTGGACATTATTACCGTAGCAAAGACTGGAGTTACATGTCCAGTTGTATTGAATTAACACCAGTGTGAGTCGAAAGTCTTTTTAGGTTAGAGCAGTCATTCCAGCGTTCTAGTTGAAGGACGCCCGGAACGTATGCAACATCAAGATGCAACTCTTTCGGTTGACAAGATTTGGTAATTACCAGTGAACGATCCTGTCCAGGGCTTCGTTGGCTGCATTGGAGGATCCTCCTTTCGTCTCCTTCTCTTCTCACAATCTCACAATCTCACAAACTCAAGCTCAAAGCTCAAACAACACAAACAACTACCAACTTACTACCCTTATTAACCCAACACTAACTAACAAATTACAATCAAATGAAGTATTTGCAGCAGCAGCAGAAGATGAACAACAGCAGCAAGCGCAACATGGACTCCAGTCTTCGCAACAGCACCACCAGAGCAGCAACGCAGCACTCGTTCGTGAATACACCGTGGAGAGCAACAGGTTATCATGGCCGCCATTACCGACGCAACCTACTTGGACAGCAACCGTGCCGACAAGTACTGGAACAACGTTAAGAAGCAAGGCAAGGGCCCAAGGGCGAAGTGGAACAAAAGGGAGTTTACATGGACGCCGATGCCGCTGCCGAGTACTGGCGAACACTCATGGCGGGATGCCAGGACGAGGACGAGGATTCCTCATAAGAAGCAAGCAAGTCGGACAATGCATGCACTGGACTCCCTCCCCCTTTCCTCCTTTTTCACTGTACCATACCACTAGCTATATATTACGATAGAACATAACCTTCTGATAGAACAACCAAATGAAAACCCACCAAAAATCGTCTTATTATTACATGTACTAACCAAATGAAAACCTACCAAAAATCGTCTTCTTTATTACTGGCCTAGCTATCATAACCTTGCTACTGGCTAGCTATTAGCTACGGTTGTAACGGGCCTCTCGCTGCCTGGCTGGAACCTTGAACCTCTTCCCGAAATTGCTCATACATGTACTCTAGAGCTACTAGTAGCTACTATCTAGTAGATAGCTTTTGGTTCGGCAACCAGCTTTTGGTTCGGCAACCAGCTTTTGGCTGGCATGTTATGGCTTTTGGTTGGGCCTTAGTGCGCTGAAGCAACCCAGCCACTGGCTGCCAACGAAAAAGTAGCCATGGTCAGTCACTTCCGTGACCACTTCTTCCGTTTCTTACGTAAAGTACACAGTAACGCAATAGGATAAGGGGGCCCCCCAACCAAGTTTCTTCTAGCTACCGTAGCTACCTGGTAGTCAAGCAAGACCTATCAGCCACAAGGACAACCTCCAAACCAGTTCCTTCAGGGACAATAAACTTGCTTATTACGAGTGACACATGTAGACCACTTCCTCCCAGGAACTATGCCAGACTTGGTTGATTGCAGGCTCTTCTGCAGAATTTCGGTCCGATGATCTTGGTGGTACTTGGATTTTCACTTGGCACGGAACTTGGTGCTACACTAGGGGATTTGCTGGGCAAGTTGCTGGGCAAGAAACTGGGTGCTTTGCTGGGTGACACACTTGGGCTGTAACTAGGACTGTCACTGGGCGCCTGGCTTGCACTTGGGCCAAAACTTGGCAGTCCACTTGGTTGAGCGCTAGAGTAGCTGTAGCTGTTGGCTGGAGAATCACTTGGGATAGAACTTGGGGTGGTACTGGGATTTTCACTTGGTACGGCAGGTAGATGCGGTAATTATTAATCAACAAAAAGCTTTAGTAAAGTGTTGTTTTAACCCTTCTACCCGTATAAAACTGTCTTTCTCGCTCGAGCAACATTTTCGTTTGGCTGGTGTCACACGGCATGCGCTTGACAGCTTCCGCCGGCTTTATCGTTATCCTCGATCATATCTCCAAAACCCACCCTTTGACTCCCACGCAATGCCGGCTCCAAATAATGTCCCAGTTTTGACTTTGGATGGCCATGCTGCTTGATGCCGTCTTTGTTTTCTAGCTAGTTAGTCTATTACTTTGGGAGCTAGCTAGTGATCCATAACATCCTTCGAGTTTTCGAGTTTTATGGTCCCATGCAAGTAAGTGGTTGTCAACTTCCTTTGAAAAAAATTGTGTAGCCAAGGGCAAAATCCCACAAATAAAATAAAAAGTTGCTCCAGCCTATGTAGTACCGACACAGGCATCACGGACGAAACGACTAGCTAGATTCCAGCAGGAGGATCCACTCTCCTCTGGCTGCGTAGTACCGATTCTAAATGGGTGACTTACTTACCCTGGCCATGCTCTTCGAAATTGACCGAGGTGACTCGTCATTCTGGTGGGCAAAGAAAAAGAAAACTTTCCCAAGCTCCTGGAATGAGTTCAAGGAGGACAGCTTTCAGTTCTGCTCCTGAAGACACTCCGATTGCATGACAGCCGGAATCGAATCTAAGAATATATAGAGGTGCAAGGATTTCTCTGTGGTTCGCACTTTCATCTCGGCCAGGTTGAGCATAGCTCTTGCCCGTGCCACGACCTTGTGTTTGAGAGGCTCCCGTGTCTCAGCTCTCAAGGTTTCCAAGCGTTGGGATGACTGTGGTGCCCTCGATCTCTTCCGCTAGTCTTGCTCCTTTGCTCCTCCCTGCCCTCCTGCCTTCACCCCTATCCTTGGTTTCCATGTTGCCCTGCTTGCGCACTTGATTGCCTGCCTTGCGTTCCTGCGTCGTGCCCCCCTTGGCCTCTGTCTCCATCCTCATCTTAGCTCTCTCTAATCCATAGTAACCCCGATTCCACACAAGTGAACGACGGCAGGCACTGTTGCACTAATACATAGTTGCCGCAGTAGAAGTACAGTAGACCAAGAAGACCAAGAAGAGCCACACGAGCAAGATGGAAGGAGGAAAAAGCCGTCATTTCAGGCCTACAAGCGCTGGTACTGCTGGAAGCGATCTTGCTAGCGCTGATGGTGCCGCTGGAATGAATGCTGGGATGGATACTGGTACCAGTGAAAGCAATCAACTCGACCCAGCGGTAAGAGATGCTTTGATCAAGAGAGCAGAGGCGGAAGCCTTGCAACGCCAACACGACCAGGAAACCACCAATACAAAAACTCACGAAGAAGAAGCTGCCAAGAAACTGCCATCCAAAAAGACGGCCACTGGGAGTTCATCCATGGCTTTTACCAAAGGTAGAGCCAACCAGCAGAAACAGCTGGAAGCAACAGCTGGAGAAACAAATCAAGCTGTAGTAAAAGAGGAAGAAGAAAATGTGAAGGGAGAAGAAATCAGGGGTATGCGGGATCAGACTAGTTTGGTGACATCACAGGAGGACGGAAATAAAAAGTACAAGCAAGAACACAAAAACACTAGCATTGAAGCTCGGGTCGACAACACCTCACAAAGCCACCGGCTATCCTTCTTCACTGCTGTGGATACTCCTGTCAAAGGATTGGCAACAACACAAGCGTTGAAGGAGGATAACGATGCCAAGCAAGGAGAACATAATAATATGGCAACGGAAATCAATGAAAACGCCGAAGAAGAAGAAAATAAAACTGCTGCCAATACTCTGAATACCGCAAATTCAATCGAACAAGGTGAAGGACTTAACCGGCAAAGTGCAGAACTTGCTGCAGTCCTACCCGCAGCACTGCCTGAACCTATCCCACTACAGAGGCAACAACATCAGCCGATGAGACCAGGAGCCTATAGGGGTATACCAGGAGAAGCATTGCAACGTGCAACTACCCTACGGTATTCCCTTGTCGGTGCCGGTGCCGGTGCCGCTGGTCAGGGTGAACTGTTAGTGCCCTCGAATTCTACAGATCATCACGATTCCTCCACACTGAATCAAACAAATAATGCATTGCACACTAGCAGGGAACGTCAATTGGCAGTGGCAAACCTAGTTCTGGAAGATGATACAGCTGATTTGATGCATGCCAATCCGGTTGATCTGGAAGCCGCCCAGCATCGTGCACTCCAAAAGAAGCAGCAACAAAAAACTTTCCTGGCAGCAGTTCGTTGGTTGTTGCTGGTTACTGCCATTATTGTGGGTTTTGTGGTGGGAACCCAAAAGAAGGGGCCAGAGGTGATTGTCTCCCCATCAACAGATGCTCCAACGGTTTATGGCTCCATGGAACCATCCGAAGTGCCATCATCATCTAAGAAGCGCATTTTTAGGTAGCGCGAAAACGGGAGCACCCCTACCATACCATTCCACGTGTTTGGCATATAAAATCGTGACGTCGCTGGTTAAAGCTTTGGTAGTAATTCAGCA